>JAHDVE020010805.1:0-69143 GCA_022606495.2 Halesus radiatus | reverse complement strand
ATTTACTAAAAGATGTTCTGCGAATTTTGAAGAAGTGCTTTTATTTTTTATAACATCTTATATGTTCTTTGAATCTAGTTGAGAAAGGCCTTCCCGTCTGCCTTATATAGGTAGCATTGCAGTCGGCATGGTCACATTTTAATTCATATATGCCACTATTATTAAGTTTGGGATTTTTACTTTTTGAGTTTTTTAGGCTTGTTCCAATATTATTATTGGTTTTAAAAGCTATATTTAAACCACATTTTTTAATTTCTTTTGCAATTTTTACTGATATTGGACGGAGAAATTCCAGACATGCAAATTTTTCTAGTTTATTATTGTGTACCGGATATATTAAATTGATTTTATTTTTATATTTCTTGCTTTTTATAATTTTTTCAATATTATTTGCCTCATAGCCGTTATTAACCGCGATTGTTTTTATTGTTTCCTTTTCCTTTTCGTACGCTATTTTATCTAGAGGAATATTAACGAGTCTATGTACCATTGAATGGTAAGCTGATAATTTATGAGACCAAGGATGAGTTGAGTTTACGTTTATTGTTGTATCTATAAAAGTTGGTTTTCTAAATATTTCGAAGGTATGTCTATTATTACTTCTCCCAATTGTAAGATCTAAAAAATATATTTTACCCTCTATCTCATGTTCAACTGTGAAGCAGATTTTATTATTAACGGTGTTGGCCCAATTAGTGAAGATATCTAACTATCGGTTGGTGCCTATCCAACATATGAGGATATCGTCTACATATCTGATGTAGTATAGTATGTATTTAGCTAAGGGAGATTTAAGGATTATGTTTTCAATATAATCCATAAATATCTCTGCTAGAAGAGGACTTAACGGCGATCCCATGGGAAGACCATCATTTTGTTGATAGTAGGTATCGTTGAAAAGAAAATAATTTGTTTCTACACAAATTTTTATGAGTTGGAATAACTTTTTTCTTATCACCGGGTTGATATTACATTTTTCAAACATATTTTCAATTATACAAGGCACTCTTTAATGGGGATGTTGCTAAATAAGGATTTTACGTCTAAAGAAATGAATTGACAGTTATGCGGAGATCAAAAATTTGAATTTTATTTACTAGTTCTATTGAGTTTTTGACGCTGTAACGTGGTGAAAAATTTGTATATTTTTTGAATATGAAGTTAAGTCTTTTTGACAAGTCTGTTGTCGGAGCGTTAATGAAAGATACCACGGGTCTTATGGGAATATTTTCCTTGTGAATTTTAGGTTGGCCATACAGAGCTGGAGCTCTTGGGTTCATAACCCTGACGTTTTTCTTGGACCATTCGGTGGGAAAAATGGCATTACAACCGTTTTATAAGGATTTTTTTTTTTATATGAATACCGCACAAGTGTCCCAAACTGCTCCCAACGTCTGGAGCCAGTGAGACTATGGCATTCCCAATTGGGGAATTTTGTGAGGCTGAATGTATTGGGTAGGGGAAGAGGAAGGTGGGGAAGTGCCTGGCTATTCAGATCTGGTCACCAAACACGGTTAAAAGCCATTTCAAGCAACGTTTCAATTCCGAATGGTGGTCTTTCACCAGGGCGATACAGAGAGTATCTTCCACTCTGGAACGTGCGCAAATATACTTTACATTATTTTTAAATGAATTAATTGTGAAACAACACAAATTAATTAAATAAAAATTACTTGCGCACACGGGGATTTGAACCCGCGATCTTCGGATTCGTAGTCGAGAGGCTTACCCCTCGACCGTGGAGATCGTCAAATTTTAATAAGGATGTTAACCTTATTAACAATTTTATTGTTTGGATCTTTAGATAAAATTTTAAAATCTTCTGGTAACAAGAAGTCTTCCACCTTATTAACGTAGTCTATTCTATCGAGTGTTACAATTGAGTTGCCTTTATCAGCTTTGGTTATTGTTAGATTATAATTTTTAATTTTATTTTTGATTTCATTTAATGTTTGGGTTTCTGTACTGATAGAATATTTATTTTTTGTTTTTATTGTTTTTATTGTTTTTAGTGGTTTTTCTAAAATAACTGCCGTGACGTGTTTTGTTAAATTATTATTTTCCACATTACGCAGAGACATTTCGGTGTCAATAGCTAATGATTCTATTTGTTTACGTGTTACTTTGCTAGGGATTTTATATTTAAAACGTTTATTTAATAATTGATAAACTAAAGTTCTTTAAAACTTAAGACAAGATTTTTGTGCATAGTGCAAAGGGTAACAATTATTATTTTTATAAACAATAATTATTAATCTAAAACACTCATCCAAATTGAAAAAACCTTCCGAGCAAAGATAAATGTCGCCGGCAGGACTCGAAATAATTAATAAATTATTTTCTTCCTTTTCAAATGTTATTTTTGACAAATTTACAGTTTTTTTATTAAATTCAATATTTTGGACGGTTGGAATCTAAGTTATTTTTTGTAATTTTATTTTTGTTATCAATTAGATTTTTAAGTTTCTTTTATTGCATTATATATAAAATCCGTTAATGTAATCACGGGTATCAAGATCTAGGGTATCAAATTCCATGCGTGAAGTTTAAATGTTAATTCGGAGTGAATAACCTTTATGTAGTGAAGCAACGTGTCCCGTTTCCGACAGCACTCCTTTGTTTCTTCCTTCAGCCATATCCTCTGCTCTCAACACAGTGGCTATGGCTCCAGCTCTGTATGGCCAACCTAAAATTTACAAGGAAAATATTCCCATAAGACCCGTGGTATCTTTCATTAACGCTCCGACAACAGACTTGTCAAAAAGACTTAACTTCATATTCAAAAAATATACAAATTTTTCACCACGTTACAGCGTCAAAAACTCGATAGAACTTGTAAATAAAATTAAAATTTTTGATCTCCGCATAACTGTCAATTCATTTCTTTAGACGTAAAATCCTTATTTAGCAACATCCCCATTAAAGAGTGCCTTGTAATAATTGAAAATATGTTTGAAAAATGTAATATCAACCCGGTGATAAGAAAAGAGTTATTCCAACTCATAAAAATTTGCGTAGAAACAAATTATTTTCTTTTCAACGATACCTACTATCAACAAAATGATGGTCTTCCTTAAGTCCTCTTCTTGCAGAGATATTTATGGATTATATTGAAAACATAATCCTTAAATCTCCCTTAGCTAAATACATACTATACTACATCAGGTATGTAGACGATATCCTCATATGTTGGATAGGCACCAACCGACAGTTAGATATCTTCACTATTTGGGCCAACACCGTTAATAATAAAATCTGCTTCACAGTTGAACATGAGATAGAGGGTAAAATATTTTTTTTAGATCTTACAATTGGCAGAATTAATAATAGACATACCTTCGAAATATTTAGAAAACCAACTTTTACAGATACAACAATAAACGCAAACTCAACTCATCCTTGGTCTCATAAATTATCAGCTTACCATTCAATGGTACATAGACTCGTTAATATTTCTCTAGATAAAATAGCGTACGAAAAAGAAAAGGAAACAATAAAAACAATCGCGGTTAATAACGGCTATGAGGCAAATAATATTGAAAAAATTATAAAAAGCAAGAAATATAAAAATAAAATCAATTTAATATATCCGGTACACAATAATAAACTAGAAAAATTTGCATGTCTGGAATTTCTCCGTCCAATATCAGTAAAAATTGCAAAAGAAATTAAAAAATGTGGTTTAAATATAGCTTTTAAAACCAATAATAATATAGGAACAAGCCTAAAAAACTCAAAAAGTAAAAATCCCAAACTTAATAATAGTGGCATATATGAATTAAAATGTGACCATGCCGACTGCAATGCTACCTATATAAGGCAGACGGGAAGGCCTTTCTCAACTAGATTCAAAGAACATATAAGATGTTATAAAAATAAAAGCACTTCTTCAAAATTGGCAGAACATCTTTTAGTAAATAATCACGTCCCGCTTGACAACAACAAACCTAAACCCTTAAATATAGAAAGAAAGGGCCTAAGATTAAATTTACTTGAACAATTAGAAATTAAAAAACGAACTAATGACCCTAATATAACATTAATTAATAAAGTAAGGAAAATTATATACTCACCGCTTCTCAGTATGTTCACATTATCAAAACAATACAACACATTTAAATAAATCAATTAAGAAAACATTGTCAGTTAAATATGAGTAAAAACACATTATAAACGTGAAAACTTCACAGAATTCAGAATTTTAATTGCTTTCTAACTAAATCGGTTTTACCGATAATAAATCATTAACCATCCATCCAAATTTTAAAGGAGTGGGGGTAAATTAAATCATATAAATAAGTCGTCGCAATGTGGATAAACCACAGTTTGAAAATGGCCTTAAACGCCGAAACAGCTGTCACAAGAATAACAACTAAAAATACTTGCAGAACTTAATAATAACATTATTAAATTTGATTTACATTAAATTTAAAAAAAAAAAGAACAAGTTCTCTGTTTTGGAATCTGAAGATTTTCAGGGAAATTCATAACTTTTGCACTAGCTTTTTTATAATTTTTTACATTCATTCCACAAAAAATAATTTCCCTCACGGCCTATGTCATCTTTGGAGATTTTGTGTGGAGGGTCTTTTTAAGGAAAGGAAGGAGATAAAATTTTGGAAAGAAGGTATGAGTAGGGATCTGAAGGTCAGTGAGTGCAGGACTGATAGACGTAATACATCCCTACCACTCCGGTGCAAGGCGATGGGTCGAGAGAGTTTGGCTGGAGAGGTTAAGAAGACTCCCTCAACTGGCCTCTCCCGATCCAGCCCGCCACTCAGTTGGTGGGCAGATGCATCTGCCGCCAAGACCTAGATAAACTTGAAATCCGGGCACCCCTACTAAGTAACCTGCCATAGTGAACCACTTGGGGTGACCTATGGCAGAGGTGTTCGAGCAGGACCTCGGGGCGGGGGTACCCATACCCACCTCCCAAATCGAAATATATGTGAAACTATTTTCACCAGGTGAACACAGGTAGACCCATAGTTCATGTACACATTGGAAACTCAGGTTTATGTTTTTGTCAAAGTATTTTTCCACTGGGGAAAACAATTTCTGAATTCGACCCATTTCTATCCAAGTGTTCTTCATTGCACAATCAGAAAATAATGTAAAATTGTTATTGTTTAAATGTTCACATTCTGTAATTCTAGATGAAGGTGAAGGGAAGGCCAGTGAGAATGGCGGTGACCAAAGAAGTACCACGGAGCTCTGTGACAAGGATATGGTCGACTCAGCGCTTCCACCCGTCGACCAAAAGCAGCAGAGGATTTCTGAACTGCAGAAACTAAAAGCAAACTGCAATCCAGAGGATTTACAGAAACTGAAGATTCGGTGTGAGCTACTCGTAAGGGACTGCATAGCTGGATTGATTATCCATCTGTCTGTGCACGATTTCAAGGAAATCTAAGGTAATTTTATTGTCAAATTACGTTTCACCAATTAACATACTCGCTGCAACTTAGGGCAGCTGCTAATATCGTGCACATGCTTGCCACGTTGTAGCCGGGACAGGTTCTGCTTGGGTAGATTCAATTACTATATAAGGGTTGATTAAAGAAATGTTTCTTTGAAAGGGCGAGGCAACATTCGAATATTAAGTAGTGAAAATAAAAATTCGGGTAGGCTGTATCGGGGACGCAGCTGCAGTGGGGTATGTGAAACGGCTGGTGTGTGCTGCAGTGCGTGTATAGGCACTAGGGCCCTGTGTTGCTGCTTGAGTCTCTTCACGCCATTTCTGGATACTATGTGTCGAATGCGGGGGGGCGACATTGCTTTTTTGTAACTGTCAAATTTCTTTATATAAAACTTACAAATTACACACTTGTAAGCTTTTAACTCCCGATGACACTGGATTGAGTTAAATAGGTTATAATTACTATGGCAAAGTGAGCTCTCTCAAATGCGACCATTCCCGGTCGGATCGATAAACTTTCTGACGAGCTACCCTTCTTTGAAAGTCGCCCACAAGATTAAATTTAGCTTCGATTGCGTCATGCTTGGTGCGACAACGCTGTCGTCTGCGCACGTGAAACATGCATGATCGAGTAATGGCTTTTTCCTCTACATAACAATATCAAAGTAAGGCCCACGGGTAGTACATTTGCAAAGATATGAGCGACCTTACGATAACATCTTTTCGTTACATGTTGATTTAGCAAACGACCCCCTACTAACCAAAGTGAAAGACGTCAATATCGTCTGGAACTCGTTATAAAGTGTAAATTGATATGCCAATGATAAAAAATTTTAAAAATTACATACAAATATACAAACTTATCTGTTTAGTCGAGGGTGTTGATATAGTAGAATTGCAGTTACCTGTTCCAAATAAGTTAGTTTGTTCATTCCTCTATTGATTAAATAAAAGACACTTTTTAACTTTATTCCACTTTTATTTTTGACCGTGACCGGTTTCAGCCTGTGACGGCTATCTACAGACTGGTACAATTAATGCTTAAACTATGGTTTATATACAATTTTGGGTGTCAGGGATAACAAACCATGATTTTACTTAGATTATATTTTTCAGTATTGTTATAGCACGATATTACAAAATGTGACATATGATACTTTTGAATTTATTCATAATATTACTTAATATATCAAACGGGTTCTTTTAGCTAATGGCGCAAATAAGCTCGTAATTCAGAGTTTTTCCAATCTCGGATTTAGGGCAATGTTATATGTGTTGGATTTTTCTTTTTCACATTACTGTATTATTTTTACACAACAAAGGTAATAATCATTGTAAAAATTCATTATGATAAAAATGCTGAACTCCACGAGGTATTATTTTTGGAGATACCTATAATGCATAATTTTCAGAAAAGCAATGTTTGATCATATGAATCGTTGCACATTTAATTAATTGAACGGTCAATTCTGTGTTGAAATAACATGGTCCACAAAGCATATGTGTAGTATGTACCTGTACTTAGAATAGAATCGAATTGAGATAGAATTTCAAGTAATTTCGTACCAAACAAGTGGGAACTTATGAGTTTTTATCTGATAGTGACATGTACATTACAATGGAACTTAACTTTTTCTTTTACATAATCTTTTTTTACACATTAACTTATCTGCCGAAATACAGGATTGAGTATATAAAAAATAACATTATAATGTAAACTTGTAGAGGAAATGAACAGAGCAGTGTGCTGGTACCTGAGCTGCGACCGCTACTGGGAGGACGCGGCCACCACGGTACGACCCTTCCCCTGGCCGCTGGTCATAGGCATCACGACTGTCCTCACTCTCGATATCTGAATGTGCTACTACATTATATGGGTGCTCTTTGAGTAAGTATTTCAATGAACAGAGCAGTGTGCTGGTACCTGAGCTGCGACCGCTACTGGGAGGACGCGGCCACCACGGTGGGACCTTTCCCCTGGCCGCTGGTCATAGGCATCACGACTGTCCTCACTCTCGGTATCTGTATGTGCTACTACATTATATGGGTGCTCTTTGAGTAAGTATTTAAATGATAACAATAGATACTTTGTTTTTATTTAGTTTTATTTTTTGCTTTCTCAGGGTTAATTCAAAATGCCATTATACCCTTACCACTTTAGATATGTACTCATGTTTACATTTTTGCTCGTGCTCTGAAAAAGTAGAATGAAATTGCGAAATAGTGCGGTGCAAGGATTAATATCTGGGTGAATGTGGGCAAGCACACAGCCAATATATATTTCGGAGCGAGGATCACACCACACTTCATTTCAATATGTGCTCCGATATGTACGTGTAAAGGCAAGCGATCCGCAGTCCTAACGGCCAGTTCTGCCATCAGTTCGATCTATGTATTATGTGAGTGATTGGCATGCTATATCTTTACGCGCAATTGTTTGAGCGCGGCGCAGCGCATTGGATGCCGCCATGTGTTTGACTTTTTTAATTGGATTTTCACCAACTTATTTTATCCAGTTGTGCCGCAGCCATGCTTGTTTACCGAAAATCAAAAGCAAGGAATATACTATTATGCCAATAGAAACTTAAGAAGTCAGGAATTTGACAAGCTTGTGGAGTTTTGTAAAGGAATTGGTTTTTCATCTTTTATTAATTTTCCATGCGAACCGGGATTATTTTCCAAAAAAATTAATAATCCCTTCTCAGTAAGCACCTACTTCATAACTTACTTTGCATGTTTCTGGAATTAGTAAACTTAATGCGTACTTAATGCTGATGCAGAAACACTGGTACTAAAGGGTCCCAAATGACCCACGTGTACAACGGCAAAAGGGGTCTCTTATTTGGGAATGGGATGTAATAACCCGGGCTTACGACCCGTATCACTTTTCCTGAGTAGACATTTGAAGCAGTTCTTCAGATATTTTGTGACAACGTTTTTCATCCGCGGAAACCAGTATTTATCTCGGATGGCAGCCAGTGTTCGATCAACACCTTGATGTCCACCCTCATCGTGGAGAATTCGAAGAACACCCCATCTGGCATTTCTAGGAACAAACCACTTCGAACCAATCGACGTTTTACGAAAAACTCTGTCTTCCTTTATCTCATAGTCAATAAAGTATTGCTTGCGGTCGTCTGATTCATTGCCATTCTTCAGGATATTCCTTATAATTTCCGTATCCGCTGTCTGCATATCTAAAAGCTGCTCTTGGGTAGTCCATTCGTATGTCAAACATACAGGGTTTCGACTTAAGTAATCGACATGTGCTACTCTTTTACTTGAACAATATTCAATGTCAAATTGATAGTCTTGTAGAAATATCCACCACTGTGCCACTCGTGGATTAATATCCTTCTTAGTCATTGTAGCCCGGACTGCATTACAATCCGTTACCAATTTAAATCGGATTCCAATCAGGTATACACGAAAATGTTTTAAGGCTTGAGTCACGGCTAGTGTTTTGAAGTCATATGAGTGGTACATAGATTCATCTGAAGATGTACGACGGCTGTAATAAGCTATAGGATTTTCATGTCCTGACCTTGTTGTAGTAAAATTGCTCCCAGTCCTTTAGAAGAAGCGTCAGTGTGGACTTCTGTGGCGGCTTCTGGGTTATAAATTTGTAGCACAGGTCTATTGGTCAGAACAGTTTTTATATCTTCGAATGCCTCGCTGCATTTGGAAGTCCAACTCCAATCGGCATCTTTCTTCAACAAATCGTACAAAGCTCCAATCCTTGTTGCAAACTTGGGAATAAACTGTCTGAAGTAGCTAGCCAGACCAATGAATTGCCTAAGCTGTTTAATGGTTTTTGGAACTAAGGCTTTAACCAGGCATTCTATTTTTCCACTGCTTGGTTTTACAGACTCAGCGCATATTTCTTTTGCCTAAAATAGTGGTTTGGAAGAACTCACATTTGGCCAAATTTAAAGTAAGGCCAGCTTGTTTAAGAAACAAAAGCACTTTTTCTAACTTTTCCGTTTCCGATGGAATGATGATGTCATCAATGAACACAAGTACCTCGTCGTACAAAGCGGCTAAAACTTTATTAAGTGTTCCTTGAAATACAGAAGGAGCATTAGCAAGGCCGAAAGGTGTTCTTAAAAATTCATAATGTCCATCAGGAGTCACAAATCCAGTTTTCTCAATCGAGCCTTTGGTAAAAACCGGACTTTAAATCCAATTTGGTAAAATATATGCCGCTTCCCAAAGTGTCTATGTGGTCTTCTATTCTCAGTAGTGGATAACGATCTTTCTCCGTTATTGCGTTCAAGGCTCGAAAGTCGACACATAGGCGATCACTGCCATCCTTCTTTTTGACAAGCAAAATGGGGCTTGCGTACGGTGATGAACTTAGTCTGATGATGTTAGCCTCCATCATCTCTGAGATCATTGCTTTTACTGTGCTCCTCTCAACTATTGACAGTCGACAAGGTCTCACAAAGATGGGCCCATTCGATTCTAGCAGAATTTTCAGACTGCCGACTTTAGAACATCCAATATCTTCAAGAGAGGAGGATGTTAGATCCCAATAGTTTTTCATAAGGTTTTGAAGAAGTGTAATCCCTACCTCCGTTAGAGCTCTGGGAAGATCCGTCACTTCAGCCGCAGCACACACAATGTCAGGCTGCACCTCCTTATATTGAAGCCGTACTCTGTCCTTGTCAGCTATCACTTGGATCCCAGGGTGGTGTAGGATGTCTCTCCTAACGAGGAGATCAATTGGGAGGTCCTTGTCTTCCATCACCAAGGGCTTCATCTGCATTCCAACCCATTCAGATGTAATCTGGCACCTAGTCTGCCCCAGTGCTGGTACTATCGTTCCATTGATGCCACTCATGAGCGCAGTTGACGGTCCCAAATGCAGGCCAAGGGACCTCTCTCTCTTCTCCCGCATCAAAGTGCAGGAGCTGCCAGTGTCTATGATGGCATCTATAACGGTGTCGTTAATATTGCATCTTGTGGTCATCTGCAGCAATTTATCACCACACAAATTTACTGGCTTTAATTTTCTGAAGCATGCTTCCTCTAAGTGGCTTTCCTCTTGCAGTGATTGCACTTGGGCCTTTGTGGATCCCTACTGTTGGAAGCATCTTTACACTCGTTGCGTTTGTGGCCCGCACGTCCACACTTGAAACAGGTGACCATGCCGGTTCCCTTTTTATTGGCAGAGTCAGTCGGACGGCTGCTAGGGCCAGGCTTTAACATCGGTGGGTCAAATTTCACTGCCATCGAGCAACGCGACATCTGTGTAACCAGGGACTGCATCGTTTCGCAGCTCTCCAGCACGACGCTCAGGCTCTTGTCGCTTATGCCACCAAGCATTACGTCCATCTGCTGCCTCTCTGATAGCTTTACACCCAGTCGCTTGATTTTTCCTGTCATCCGGCCGGCGTAGATTACAAGCGGCTTGGCAGTTCTTATACTTGACAATATCTTCGACCATCATGAAGAAGTTTGGTTCACGGGGATATGATATATGGGGAGGTCTTCTCGGAAAGTTTTCCACGTGCACTTCGGTGGCGTCCATAGGTTGAACCAAAATCTACCATCCCTTCTAATGTTAGCGATAAATAAAAACGCTGGATATGTGCAAACGTGGTATATTTAGATGTAAACGTGGTATAATATTTACGAGTAGTTGCACATGAGGTATAATATTAGAAGCTGTATATCGTTGGACACGGAGGGTTTGAATGCCAGCCTCTTCCCCGGGTGACGCCGGGGTCGGGCCGTACCTCTCTTCCTTGCCGACCGAGTCGATGGCCGCGCCTCTCGTGGCGGTACCGTGAACCATGGGAGAAGTGTAGATCGCTGTTCTACCGGCAGGCGAGAGCGACGCCTGTGCCGGCGAATTAATGTACCAAACTCCATGGCGGCAGCATTTGAATCTGCTGCTAACAATATATATACAGATTTTTCCTTAAGTAATGATGTTTGATTATTGAAAGTTCGGATGACAAGAGTCTGGAGAGCAACAGCGCCTCCGCAACCGCCCACTCTTCCCCTACCGGCGGGGCAAGGTGCCCGGAGGCCCCATGTACAGCGAGGAGTACTATACCGTGGCAGATCTGAACGACCTCGGACAAAATGAGCACTACATTTACGTCACATATCCACCCGAACACAAGCGCTGGCTGCTCGAAAGGTATGGCCGCCAAGTATTTACTTTTTTATTGCTGAAAGAACCGAATGTCTTGCGTGACGAGTATAATCCTCATATTTAATGATAAATTGCTGTAACTCCACCATGTTCTTAAATTTTAAAAATATATACACGAATTGGGTTATGTGGAGAACTATCCGCTATGTAATATTCTACGGTACAACTTTAGCCTTCCATGTGAAAAGATTAATAACAAAATTTTATTATATTATTAAAATAATTAAAACGACGTTTAAAAAACTAACCATAAAAAGAGTTTAAATGTAATATTTACGCCATGTTTAATATTCCCAACCTACTGAGCTTTTCAGGCTAATTCTTAGTATAAATGCGTGGCTACTATTCTGTGTTATTTATCCTAAAAAATATGGATAATAATTCTTTGTCTTAGCTTAAATACATCCTTGAATATAATGGAAACAATAACTCTATCATTTGTATTAGCGTCTTGCAATATATCATAAGGAATAAATACAGTTAGCTTCTTTTTTTTCAATTTAACATTAAATTTAGTTTTGATAATTTAACTTCATCTCTTTATATGGTCTATAAATAATGTGTAATGATGGCCTGTCCAAAAAGAGAAAATAAATGTTAAAAAAAAAATGTAAAAAAAAATAAAATAATAATAAATTCGTAGAATAGACGTAATATAAGAATAATATAAGAATAGGAAGTAATATTTATACAGCGCCCCTGAGGTGATTTCTCACAAAAGCGGCGCTATAAAAATCATCCGATTATTATTTTTATTATTATTACTGGTATAGGTGTGGCTTAATACATTTAGTAAAAGTCCATCTATTTAGATTAATTCTGAGTAAGTATTTAGGGTGATAGGTACATTACAAATTGCGTACGAATGAAAGAAATTTTAGTGTATTTTTAAAGAGATAATACATCAAGGTAGACTGCCCAATAAAATTGACATAAGTTGAGTATTTATATTGCTTTTATAGTTTGTGTTTAACGAGTAATTATTAGGACATGTGTCAGATTAATGGTGAAAAGTTTGAGACTACGAAATGCAAGAAATAATTTTTCTGGCCCAAAATGATCAATTGAGATGTTTTTTCATTTCACTGCAAATAAACATATCTGAATACAATACGTATTATAACATTACCAATAGTATGTCTATTATTGAAAATATTTTGTGTGATAATAAACTATGACTTGTTGATTACTAAATTAGTTTTGTCTCGGTAAGAATCGCCTTTAGACTACAATATTTTATCGTCGTAATTGGACATCGGATTATACGCACTATCGAAATGGCAAAATATGCACTAGCAATAATTTTAAAATTAACCTATTTCTAAATTAAACTGTAAGAACAGGAATATGTTTTTTGGAAGCCAGTTCTTTGGAAGCCAGTTCTTTGGAAGCCAGTTCTTTGGAAGCCAGTTCTTTGGGAATATTTTGATTTCACAGTGGGGGGAGTTGGCTAGCGAAATGAATGAAATATGAATAATATTGTCCTTGCACTGGTAATATTTTAGTTCAGTTGGAATTGTGTTATTTACGCTCATATAACCCAAATTGGAGTTCTTTTTGTCCATCAAAGACTGTTACATACTTAGCCATTTATTCTGATAGTAGACAATACATATGTACAATAAATAACATGACATATAATACATGTAATGTAACTGATTTCTTTCTTATTGTGTAGCTGCTACAATAGAAC
Source organism: Halesus radiatus (assembly GCA_022606495.2). NCBI lineage: Eukaryota > Metazoa > Arthropoda > Insecta > Trichoptera > Limnephilidae > Halesus > Halesus radiatus. The sequence continues at coordinate 55,865 of JAHDVE020010805.1, read as the reverse complement.
CACCCGACTTTGAAGCAACCTCCTCCCGACCCAGCTATATTTTGGAGTAGTTTCCCTTCAAGTAGACTTTATTAAAAGCCCGATCTGTATTCTTTAGAGTGTTTCATCATTAGAAAGTTTTTAAGTAGTTATAAATATTATTATCCATAGCGAAACATTTGAAGAAAATGAAAAACTACCTGAATAAAATTTTGCAAGTTTCACGAGTAAAAAAAAAAAAAGAAATTAGAAATTATTTTAAAGGAATTCGTTTTATATCAATTATGGGATCAAGTTTACTAACCATGGTTTAGTTAAATACTGATATTATAATACCTATTTGTACACACTATTGTAACACTTACATTATTTGTTAATTTTGGTAAATATTATTTAGTTTTGCAGTTATCCATGTTTAATTTCTGAAATGTAGTTATAATCATTACGAGGCACGATTCTTTCATTATAGTAGTTAACAAATAATAACAAGCGAGACTTACTTCCTAGATATATTATCTTTGATATTGAATTTTATGATTGTACAGATTAATTGCAATTAAGGATGGTAATTCAAGTTTTTAAGCAGTTGATTTATAAAAAAAAAGTTTATGTAAACCAAAATGGCAACCTGTTTTTTGAGGTTCTTGTAAATCTTTTTTCCTAAATTATGTACATGCATAAATATGAGAGAATTGTGAAGGGATTCACCAATTTTTGAAAATAATAATTAATAAAGGTAATTTATGTAAATAAATTTGTAATGAATTTGTAAGAAAATGAAGAAAACAAAGTATGGAAAAGTAATTTAATAAATGAAAACCGCTCTAGTAACACAATTGATTTCAGAGAAAATACCTTTGAGGAATTTAGAATTTTTAATATTTATTATTGCACAATCTGCACAAAAACAAGAAAAGGGTTGTATTATTACTTAGTTGAATCTAGAAGATTTTATGATTTTTCAACAAGAATAACTTGACTCATCACCATTTCTATATATTACTGTTTCATTTTCAAATACATATTGTGTAAAATTATTGCAAAGCTGTCCAAAAAAAAAGTGTTTTATGAATGAATTGAACCATTGTCAATTTATGGGACAAATAATGTATCATGATTACCATTTATAATGCGGAAATCTTTCGTTAGATACATACGTACATATATAATAGCAAAAATATTTAGTCAGATTTTCGGTGAAAATATCTCTTTTGCAATTACAAAATGAAAAAAATATTTTAGATAATTGAATTAGGTATGTCTACATTTACCCAATACTCTTTTAATTGCAAAAGGCAAGTTATTTTGGTAGAATAACAAAACTGTTCTTCAAAATATCAATTTATCAATATATACATACATAATTCATTTCAGCGTCTTTTGAATTTTGTTAAGTTAAAAAATAATAATGTACTCCCATTACAGAAAATCCCAAATATATTGATTAAAATAGATTTTATTGAAAAAGCTTGAATAAAAATACGACAATTCTGTAAAGTTTTTTAAGGCATTTGTTTATACAAATTATAAAGAAGTCTAGTAAAATTTTAATACCTAATAGTAAAAACTCATCAGCACAATATTAATCCAATTGCACAGAACTCTTTTGCTTGACCTAATAGTAGGCATTGATAGAACAACGGATAGATAGGCCATACATCATAAAAAGAGGACCCAAGGATTGTTTCTTGGGACTGATAAGAACTGGGCCAGTCTTTATGCAACGGAAAGGATTCACCCCCATAACGAATCTATCTATTCTATATCAATGGTGATAGGCTATGCTTTCTAATATTAACAGGACCAAAGAAATCTTCTATAGTTTGCTTTGCTTGAGGCGGGCGTGGGCCTTGTGTGTATATACATTTTTAAAAGAATTATCTTTGTACAATAAATTTAAAATAAACGGATTTTGTTCAAAAATATTTGTTTATGTTTTTCACCGATACCCATTGAATGCACCAGTTCACAGCATTTAAAAAACATACCTTAATTTGATATAAAATATCGAAGTGATACAGTGCACATTTTGTCATTCTTACAAAATATATACTACGGTACACACAGAGATATATTATATTGCATTTATGAAGATTTGAAAAAGCTTATTGTAAAAAAAATGATGTAGTGAAAAAGGTTTTAAATTTTAATTAAAAACTTGGAAAACCAACAAAAAGAGAGCTTTTGCTATCTCTCCATGACGTCGCACGTCTCACGCTGGCAGCGGCAGCCGCAGCCCGTGGGGCACACATCGTGCCGCTTGAACCACTCTTCGAGGTGCGTCGTGTGGCCTCCGTGACCGCACACCAGGCACGCGTTGGCCAAACCGCGCACGCCGATGTTGCAGATGATGCAGTTTAACGCCACCAGCGAGCACTTGAGGCAGCGGCTCTCGCGTACTACTTGCTTGCAGCGGAAACACTCGCTCACCAGCTCCACGCCGCTGTGCTTCACGTCTTCCGCTATCGAAACGTGTTTCATTACCCGAGGATTGCAAAAATGTTAAAATTGGATAAAAAAAAATAACAACTTAGTGAATAAAATGTATTATCTATTCAGAGATATCATTTAACGCAGAGCTTGGCTGGCAAAGTTAAAACACTGAATACAACAATTTTTGTAAAAGCTGTTTAATTACATTTTTGTCAAGTTTATATAATGACACTAATTGCTGTTTTTGATTTTGAAATTATTAAAGAACAAAAAAAAAGTAATTTTTAACTGATTCAAAACACTATAATGTTTCTCCCGAAACTGAAAAACAAGAAGCCATAAACCTTTTTGATTTGTATTGCAGACATTTTTACTTTTTTTTTTTACATGAATACCGCACAAGAGTCTCAGCTGCTCCCAACCGTCTGGAGCCAGTGAGACTATGGCATCCCCAATAGGGAATAGGGGAGGGGAAGGAGAAGGGAAAGAGGAAGGTGGGGAAATGCCTGACTATTCAGATCTGGTCACCAAACACGGCTAAAAGTCTAACTTAATCTTTAATATAATGAGAGTATTTGACGTTTGGCAGATTTACATATGAGATGTAAAAGTTTAAAGTATAAAGTATAAAAGTTTAAAGTATACAAGATTAAAGTATGATATGCATTTTTTTTTGATTTAGTAGTACTGATGAATTACATAAGAAGGTTTTATTAAAATTGTACATACATATTAATGAGCATATGTTCGCTTTTGACCCTCCCTAAATCGAGAAGCCATACATTGATCAGTTTACGCAGGACGTTTGTACTTTTCATTTTCCATGTATCGGGTTTTCCATATTGAACAATTTTGGTCCTAAGTATGAAAATTGTCTTTGAGCAAGGGATGTCATGGTTTTTATTGAAACTATTGGATTACTTCTTGAGTGTCTGGTGTCGTGATAGTGCTCGATAGATGGGTAGTGGTGACGTTGTTTATGTGTGTGTAATACAATTTTCCTGATATACAGTTGTCTGACATCAAGAACTTGCATTTCTTTGAATAATTCATCACTGGGGTACCTGAAGGGTTTTTTAAGGATGACTCTTATTAGGGATTTCTGCGCTTTTGCCAGGGGGTCCAAAATTGTTGGCACAAAAAATTGGCACAACCGCCCCATCCTAAGGATGCATATTCAAGTAAAGAATTACACATGGCATAATATATTGATTTTAGATCTTTTACGTTTAGAATGTTTCTAATAGTTATGAAAAGGTGAGTGAGTTTTCTGACTTTTGTGGCAATTGAGATGGCGTGTTCTTCCCATCTCAGGAATTTATCAATAATGATTCCTAAATATTTTACACTATCCACGCATTCTAAGTTATTGCAAGTACAAGTATTTATTTCATTGCAAAGGTGAGCAGTAATATTTAGCACATCTTTGGGTTGTTCCGCTTGCGTTGCACTGAAACGTATGAATTTAGTTTTATCCGTATTGAGAGCAAGGAGGTTATTGTCTAACCATTGCATAACCTTGTTTATACCAATTTCTGCTTTACTATGAACTTCGTTCCAGGTTTTGCCTTCATAAATCAATACTGTATCATCAGCAAAGGTGATGATGTGATCGGTAAGGTTACTGTTACATAGGTCATTGATGTATATATTGAACAAAATAGGCCCTAGAGTACTTCCTTGGGGTACACCAAATCCAATATTGGCTGGTTCGCTTAGAGTATCATTGATATTAACTCTTTGGCTTCTGTTTTATAAGTAGCTACCCAACCATTTAAATAGTTGTCCGTGTATACCGATTAGCTGTAGTTTTTTCAAAAGAATTTTATGCGAGATGGTGTCGAAAGCTTTAGCTAAATCCAGGAAGATCGCGATGCATTTAATTCCTCTGTCGATATTATTGGAGATGATTTTCGTCAGTTTAGCAATAGCATTTTCGGTACCTAATCCTGTTAGGAAGCCATATTGTCTCTTAGAAAGTATGTTATTATGTTCAAGGTAAAGGGTGAGACGGTTCTTAACAATTTTTTCAATGATTTTTGAGACCGAGTTTAGCAGAGATATTGGCCGGTAATTTTGAATCTGCGACTTATCTCCGTTTTTGTGAATCAATGTAATAATTGAGTGTTTTAAATGATCAGGGAATATGCCCGATTGGAAGCTTAGATTAGAAATGAACGCTATCGGAGGTGCTATGGATGATTTTATTACTTTAAGCAGATTTGTTGAGACTTTATCTGGTCCACAAGCATTCGATGTCTTTAGGTCGTCGATTAGTTTTAAAACTTCGTTTGATGTTGTTTGGATATTTTCTATTTTATGCTCGAGATTAGAGGTGATTAAGTTGGCTAGTTCGGTTTCAGTTTTATTACATTTTAAAATAATTTTTTTTGCAAGCGTGGCTCCCACTGACGTGTAATACTCATTAGCAAAATTCGCCATATTTTTGGGATTGGAAGAGTCTATGTTATTGATGTTCAATGTTTTAATTTCGGAAGACTTACTGTTTTTTGTTTTACTAATATCACGAAATGCTTCCCACAAACGTTTTGGAGAGTATGTATTTTCGTAAATGAACTTTTTATAGTAATTTTCCTTGTAAATTTAATTAATTTTTTACATAAATTCCTGTATTTTTTGTAATGAGCTTGTACTAAAATATTATCTGGATACCTTTTCGCCTTTTCATGAAGTTGGTTTCTTCTGTGGATAGATTTAACAAGGCCAGGAGAGATCCAGGGGGTGAGTTTAAACTGGCTGTTTGATATGCGTTTCTTGCTAGTATTTTTAGATATATATGAATGTAGTTTACTAGTGAATTCCTTCATCGCAATGTTCGTGTCAATTTGGTCAAATACGTTTTGCCAGTTTTCTGAATGCAAGTCCTCAAGTAAATTAGTGTAGTTTGTTCGAGGGACGTATTTAATTTTAGCAGTTGGGGGAGGTTTAACTTTGAGGCAGAGGGCTGTAGTATAGTGATCCGAAATCGATGTGTGGATAACAAATGAGTCAATGAAGTTAATATTTTTTACATTAATATGGTCTAAACAGGATTTAGTCGCACCCTGTTCACGAGTGGCAGTGTTGATTGTCTGAACAAAACCGTTTTCAGCAAGAAGACATAAATAATCGTTTGCTTGTTGGTGATATTGAGGAATAGTATTAATATTGAGATCGCCTATAATGATTTGACGTGTAAATTTTTTAGAACTATTGATGGTTGATTGAAGCGAATTCAAAAAAGTGTCGATGTTTTGAAAAGATGGTGATCTATAAATTGCAAAAACACATAAATAATTATTAAGTACAATTTTTAGACAGTTTGCTTGCGATAATACAATTTCGTCGACTTGCGCTTGAATTCCGTCCCTTATGTAAACGATAATCCTGCTAGATTTATTAATATTTATAGTTGTGTGATATTCTGTGTAGGTGTTTATAATTTTAGAGGTATAATCTTTATGGATCCAACATTCCGATAATATTATGACATCGAAAGTATAAGTAAATTCAAGAAATATCAAGAAATCATCAATGTTTGATGAAATACTTCTGATATTTTGATGAATTATTTTTAAATTATAAGAATTCCAACAATAATTATTTAAGCTTTTAAGATCGTCTATCACATTTATGGTACAATTTATATTGGTATCATTATAAATATCACATGGTAATTGGATCATAAAAATATTCAATTGAACGTTGACTCAATAAATATTGCAGAATTTGTGGATTCACTTCCAAAGCAAGTACGAGTATAACACAGGATACAGCAGTGTATACAAAAACAGATATTAGCATAGTAGTCCCACAACGTGATTGCAAAAAGAATAAGTATAGGAGAATTGCGGAAACGGTAGCATATTATAATAACACATGCAGATGAGCGAGACAAGACATATCTCGAGAGTGTATTTAGTTCGAATAATACAAACTTATAGCGATGCCAAATTGGATTCATTCGATATCGTAATTGCCTTTGTTCCTTCATCCTTCCGAACATATATTTGTCCCGCTTTAATCCAGGTAAATCTGTATTTTTTGTCTTTAGCCACTTGCCGGGTTTTGAAATATAGGTGGTTAGTACGAAATGTCAGTTGTTCTGAAACATAGATCGCCAAGCGGGGGCCGGCGATACCGATGTTCGACGTGTTGAGTTTGTCTTCTCTATTGGGATTATTTTTGTTGAATGTTTTCACATCAGACAAAAGTTGATTTCTTGCGAGATTAGACTTTAATTTCATGATAATTGATCTCGGTTTCTTCTGGTTATTTTTTTTTGCTGATCGATAAACAGCATCGAGGTCATTTAGTCGAATGGGAGAACAGGTTGTTTGACAAATGTTAAAAATAATGTCTTTCAAAATTTCGCCTTCGGTTTCTGGGATACCTCTAATCTCCAAATTATTGGCCTTGAGGGTTCGTTCTTGGAATTCTGCGCCATTTTCGAGCACCACAATTCTGGCTTCCAAAGCTGAGTTCTTTGTTGATAGCTCATCATTGCGGAGCTCAACCTCGCGGATTCTGGTCAGTAAGTCCTCGTACTGCGCACTCATGAACTGAATACTTTCAAGTATTTTATTATTTTGTTCCATGTCATCTTGTTTTTTTTCCAAGTTGTTAGTTTTGTTCCTGACTAAATCCTGAAGGGCTTCTAGATTCGTCGGTGTCTGAGCGGCGGACGAAGACGATGATGTTTTGTTGGCCATATTTTTTTTGAACGGCTCCAAAGGTGTATTATCGCTGGATGTCTCCGTCGATATAATAGTGCCAATAGCGGTCGATTTCGTGTCCCTTTTACATTGCTTGCACTTCTGTTGTGTTCGACGTTCTTGAGAAAGTCTACGGTAGGTATTCTCCGTTATCCCTCCACAGGCTAGATGGTAGGTGCCTTTGCATGCCGAGCACACAAATATCGAGTCGTCAGAGAGAATCACTTCGGGGCATACACGGCAATGCATTCTGGATAGTATTTATTTACTACCGACCTTGATACACGTCAAAACTTTCAAATTTATATTTACTTTTAAACTTTTTCTAGTAAACTATGTAAGATCACTTTGTTGTGAATTTTAAATATGTTAGGACTTATACCCAAACAGGACACACTGTAGGTAGCTTCCCGATTTTTTTGTTTAATCACTTAAATAAACTTTTAGGCGGAGCTAAAATAATATGAACTAGTCAGTGAGTTGTTGTATTGTTGTTTTTGATGATGGATCTATATTATCTGTACAGGGTGTAGAAGCGTTTAGATGTTGTTTTATTAGAAAACACCAAAGAGTTTAATGATATATTATGTGAAGAATTATAAATTATTGTTTTATGCAACTCGCCATGCAGTCAATACAATAGTTCAGTAATTTGAAACATCCTATCTTGTATCAAATGGGGTAGTAATGATTTTTACATGATAAAGGCCTGAAAATGAGTCTGGATATCTGATGGGGTTGAAAAATTGGATTTATCTTTAGGCCTTCACCATATATAAATATACCAAAAAACCATAACTACCCCATTTGATGTAAGCTAGGATGTTTTAAATTACTGGACTATTATTTGTTTCATAGATTATTGCAGCGGAATCAATAGATATAATGTTTTTATTTATTAATTAATTTTTTGATACATACATTCACACAAACAAGGTACAATGGTTACAAACATTTTTTTTTAACATTAAATTATAAAAACATCTGAACAACCTAAGTGTAATGTATATAAAACAAAAAATCCCACATAGGCAAAGCCAGTGCGTGAGTATACCTATGGTAGAAAAGAACATGGCGAAATATACAGTTATAGCAGGAAAAGGTTGACATCGGTTTTAATCCAGTTTTTAATTTCATTTTTGCATGTGTTTAAAGATGATATGTTTGCACACTTACATTCTGTAGATAAAAAATTATAAATTTTAGGAGCAATAAAAAAGCATGTCTCTGCGCAAGCCTAGTTTTAGACAAAGGTACTTCAAGTACGTTATTTGTCCTGTTACTAGAGCGATTTTCGTTTTTTGGAAATAGTTTTTTTCTTAAAAATATATATTTTAGGCACTGTAGACAATAATTTTTCCTTATATCTAACAGTTCAGCCTCATGGAATAATTGTATGGAGGGGAAGGTACTTTATTTATGTAACATTATTTTTAGTATTATTTTTGAGATGTTTCAAATGGTTTAAGGTAAGTATTATAAATTCCCCCCCATCCGATTATTCCATAAGATACTGATGATTGCACCAGTGCATGGTACATTTTCATTATTTTGATATCAACTATGTTATTCAAACGCTTAAATATGTAAGTTAAATACCTTAATTTACTTACAAGCATAATTTACTTACTACATGATATGTCCATTTGAGTTGGCTATCTATTATAATTCCTAAATATTTAACTGTATTCCCTGAACTCATTTCTGTACAATTATGGCAAGTAACAGGGTTGCAAACATTGTTGGGGAACCTTATATTTAGGTTGGTTAGAGGTGCCGTCCTTTTGGTATTATAGAAAGGAATGTAAATAGTTTTTTCAGAGTTAAAAGGTTTTGGTTGAGCCATTCTTTGATAATGGAAGTGCATTTATTGGCATTTTCAGTGACTTCATTCCAGGATTTACCATGTACTATCATCAGCAAATGAGAAAAGTTTTCCCGGTATTTTCATGTTACATAGATCATTAATGTAAACGAGGAACAATAATGGGCCGATAACTATTCCTTGAGGAACCCCATGCTTCACAGATTCTTGTTTACTAATATTAGCACCATTTTTAGTACATTGTCGGCGATCAAGCAGATAATCTTTTTAATGACAGACAGTTATTTTTAATTCCTATTTTATTGAGTTTTCTAAGAAATATATTTTGATTAATGGTATCTAACCCCTTTTTTAAGTCTAAGAAAATAGTTAAACTTTCCATATTTGAGTGAAGATTAGTATATATATTTCTTGTTAGATTAAATAAGGCATCATCTGTACTGAGACCTGATCTAAAACCATATTGATTTGAGGACAAAAGTGCATTAGACTCTAGGAACTCTAGGATTTGTATCTTTATTATTTTTTATAATTTCTAAGTTGGGATATCAGCGACATTGGTATGTAATTGTCTAGTTTAGAGATTGATCCAGATTTATGGATTGGTACAATATTTGAGAGTTTAAACGCATCTGGGAAAGTGTTTTTTTCAAGGCAGGAATTAAATATATGTTGCAGAGGTAAGGATATATGTTGTTTAATTGATTTAATTGTAGTGCAGCTCAATTCGTCTGGACCTTTGGCTGTATTTGTGTTGAGATTATCAATGTGTTTTAAAATTTCTGATTCAGTTACGCATTTAAATTTAGATAAAACAGGAGTATTTTCAGTGGCAATGTCCATTTGAATAGGTCTGGATGTATTGTTTCTAAATGAAGGATTGTTATTTATTAAATCTGACGCAACATTTGTAAAAAAATCATTAAATTTATTTGTAATTTTTCCCATATCCGTTAATACTACTTTATCTACTGTTACAATTTTTTCGGGGAAGTTTGTACTTTATTGATATTATTACTTAATATCGTATAGAAGGTATTTAATGATTGATTTGGGTCGTCATTAGAAGTAACTGAGTTCCAAGTTTCTTTTTTTAAAGAATTATTTAGTATTTGGTAGTTGATTTTATTTCTTCCCACTTGTTGGTCTTTAGCTTTCTGATGTTCTTTTAGGGTACTGTGACCGTAGAAGGTTGGGAAATGATCAGTTATATCTATTTTTAAGACAGAAGATCTGGGTATAAAAAAATTATTGGTTTTGAGTAGTATGTGATCTAGGCAAGAGTCAGTATGGTGACCATATCTAGTGGGGCTATTTATATAAGATAGATATCCTTCGCTATATATAACATTTAGATATTCATTAAATAAAAGAAAAGAAAACATAAAAAAATTAAGCCATGGATCACGCGTGGTCTAATAATCGCAAGCCAACACAGGAACCAACACATGCATGATGTTGATTCATTTACTACTCTTGTCGGTGTATTGATGGTACTGACTAATCCATGGAACTGTAGCATGTTCAAGTAGTCATGGCATTGGTGATGTGAGTTGTTTGGAAGTATGTTCATATTTAAATCTCCTAAAATTATTAAGTTTTTAGAAGATGAAAGATTAGAGAAGTATGCTATTTAAACTGTTAAGAAATGGTGTAATATTACGGATGGATGGAGAGCGGAATATTGCTAGAATGTGAGTATTATTGTTGTACTTTATTTGCATACAACTCGTGTCAACAATGTTTATCTCTGTTACAACGGAGTTTAGATCGTTTTTGTGTATACCACAACCCCATCGTTCTGACTATCGGGTTTTGTTGAATTGAAGGAAGTGTAGTTATTTATGAATTTAGGTGTGTAAACATTTGACAACCAGCATTCTGCAAGAATGATTATACCAAAATCTATATTTAGGTGTTTAAGCTGTATCTGGAGTTCATTAAAGTTTTTATTAATTGACCTAATATTTTGGTGCACAATAGTGATGTTTTTAGGATCGGTTAACAGATATTTACATGAACCGGTTTACGATGAACCGGTGAATGCAATTAGTTAACAATAGTTAAAATAGATTGTCTATAATTACTTATAAGATAGAGTATTGGAAAAAAACATTTGTACAGCACCCTTGAAGTGATTTTTCACAAAAACGGCGCTATATAAATCATTCAAATATTATTTTTTATATTTTAGAACGAATTAATTAAATTAGCCAAAAACATACGACCTGTGTTTCAAAAGATGACTGCCTTAGAGCACACTTATTATTTTTATAATATTCATATCCAAAATCCATAATGGCGGAATTAAATAAAATGTAAAATATGGAGTTTTCAATAAGGAACTCCAGTTCATTTATTTTTATTTTTTTTTATTAATGTTGACATCCTAACTTAATTTTCTGCTTATTTAATTTTTTTTTTAAGTTCGTTTTCATGGTTAAAATAATTGTTAAAGTTTCAATTTTTTAAAGCCCACCAAAATGCACAAAATCTATGGCTTGTTGGGTGTGACGTCACACAAGCAGTTGGATTAGTGATTCAATAGGCGGTAATCGATATTATATAAATTCCATACAAAACTTCGAGAACTTTATACTCAAATTTAACTGCTTTTAATTGAAGGAAACATTGTAAAATATCAGCGACTCGTTACTATTGTAGGTGCATTGTGCCAAAGTGTAAAAATACATTCTTATCCGCAACTAATTAACAATTTATCAGCGTTCAAAGAAAGTCTTTTAAGTCCTTTAATGCTTTAAATTATGTTTGAAAGGCAAATCAGAATCGTTTGCGTTAATAGCTTCCATCAGTGTTCTACGCATACGCGAAAACTAACCCATTCGCATCTGTGACAGCAGTAGACAGGTATTAACATAAATAGGTTGAATAAATTTAATAGTTTTGAACTTTAATAGCTTGAAATAAAAATAAATTTATGCATTGTAAGAAATAATAGGTTTGAGGTATCATTAGAAATCCTCCACTTCCAGAATAACTGAAGAAATAATCACTAAAGTGCCAATGACGTTGTTTTGTGCAAGCGGTATAGATAGATAAAGTCGTCGCAATAAACTAACATAATTATTTTACGAGCAAAACGAACACTGCAAACAGCGAAATTATAAGCCACAGATTATAAAAAGCGGGAAAAAACCTTATCTAGTTATAAGTTGGGCTCGAAAACTGCATGTGTGACGTCAGAAGCACTGGTACCAACAGAACATGGTGTTTTGATGGTACGGTTTTTAATTCACTTTTATATAACAATTTATAAAATCTATGTATAATTATATACAATGAAAGTTATATATTCAGAATCGGCATTTGCTGATCTATACGAATATATATTTTTAAACCCATTATATTTTTCACCGGAGTTCCTTATTGCTTGTCATTTAATATTAATTTTTGAATTGTTTTTTTTTAACAAAAAAATTAATTTTTACATAACATTTTTTTTTCTGATATAATGATAATATCCGCTATAAAAAAATATTTTGTTTAGTTTGCTATTTGTAAAATAACAAAAAATATGTATTTTCATGCTTTTCCATTATGAATAAGGTACATAGCAAATTTTGGGTTAAATAAATCGAGGTAGGTAGGTGTATAATGCTATAACTATATGTGTTTATTTTCTTTTTTATGTTTATGCACTTCCATTCCCGAGACACAAATGACAACTTATTCTGTAAAAATGCTAGAACTGAGAATTAATCAATAATTTCGCCTGAACCACACTGTACACAACGTTAAATACGCAGAACTGTTGATCAACAGTCGAACGAAAGCAGTATCTCTATCTCGTTCTAAAATCGCGCGTACGAGAGTACCGTCTATTCACGAAATAGGAATTCTTTCTCACTGGTTATATGGACTTAAGTAAATTTTAAGTAAATTATAATGTCAAGCCACAAAGTGATTGCTTCCTTCGATAAATAAATTTTAAGGCTTCACATGCAATTACAAAAAAAATTGTGTGTCAAAAATATGAAAGAAATACATATGTAGATATTTACCCAGCACCAAACAGTTGGGTCTTTTCTCGACATCTAGCACGGACTTCATCTGCGTGGAGTTCTCCAGAGAGGCTTTGAAAGATTCTACGTTGCGGTCATCGGATGCATTCACCTCCACAACGTTATATCCTGCAAGAGAAGCAAATATATTACATATGTATTAGTTTTGTAATGTAGTAAGACTCTACTTATATATTTATATTGCATTCTTCAGACTGAAGGGGGTTTGCTGTTTGGGGGCTTGATTTCAAGTAATTTTTTCTAGCTTGTCAACCATTATTATTTACGGTTATACAGAACGGGTCGTGTGAAAATTCCCTCGCTCCTCTCACCATCAGCTCCCTAAATGTTATGACTAAAACAGAGCGCTAATGTGAAATGGTCAACAGGTACCCCTCCGCTCAATATTTACGAAGCCTTACCAGACGTTAACCCCAGTCCTCATTTCCCCTCGCCTGGTAAGGCCCTTGCTGTTTTCGATTGGGAGGCGCTCGGGCCAATCCGAGCTCCTCGGGCATTTAATCGACGCTGAGACCTTAGGATAACTGTTTTATACAATATTTAGGTTAAGTTTAACGGAATTCGGCCGATAAAATAAAATAATAAATATCACAGAAAGACAGGTCGGACTCCACTTAGTATTAAAAAGTAATAAAATAAAAGATATGTTTAGATATAAGAATTATACGTAAAAATTCCCTGATTGTAACTGGGCTTGGGACCCCATATTTTTTCTTGTGTTCACTATAACAAAATAAATAAAGATGATAGAAAGAGGCAGTTTGGGTTGAGAGGAAGAACATAAGATGGCCAATATCATGTAAAATATAACGATTTGCTGATCATTTCACAGCGCAGGCCACGAGCACATAAAACCCTCGCCTAAGGCGAGTTAGGGACGCACTGCAACATCTCGCCTGGCGTGGCGCCCGGGAGTATAAATTCGAGGGCACCGTCCGTTCCAAGGCACTCTCACTTCTTCACTCAACCCTACGCTATCTCTTCTACTGGTACCTACAACTGCCTTTGACTTCGCTTCCCCTTGGACCTCTGCCTCTTCTCATCCCTGGATACCCAACCACAGCAGTTTGCAAAATTTACAAAAATCGAGATTGTTTCCCCTTGCAAGGAACAGTATTTGGAGATCCAGAGCGAGCCCCGCGCCTTGGACATTACGGCTACTACAACGACTTGAACGGCACCCTATTCTACAGTCTATGTACCAGACCCCGAAGTGTCTGGAACAACGGTGCTGTTTAATGTTTACGCTTTCAACTGTACTTCCTTTTACTGCCCCATTTATATGTATGTATTAAGTAAAGTACCAAAATGAAACCAAAAACAAGCTCTTTTTGTACAATCGAATGCCTTGACAGCCAACTGCAAAATACATACATACGAGGTGTGTTCAAAAGAAAAGGTGAATTTCGAATTTTTTCGAAAAGTATTTATTTATTCATCAATATCCATTTTCTCCCCTTCAAAGTAATCCCCCTCAGATATAATGCACTTATGCCAGCGCTTCTTCAAATCCTCGAAGCACTTCTGGAATGCGCTTTTCGGTATGGCCATCAGCTTGTTCTTCGATTCTGACTTTATCTCATCAACTGTGGCAAAACGCTTTCCTTTCATTGGTCTCTTCAGTTTCGGGAATAGGAAAAATTCGCAGGGAGCCAAATTTGGTGAATACAGTGGTTGAGGCATGATTACGGTGTTGTTTTTGGCCAAATAATCGATAGAGCGATACTAATGCGACGTTGCTTTTGCTCAAAATTTAGCAATTTCGGAACAAACTTCGTTGCCACACGTTTCATGCCCAAAACATCCGAGAAAATTGCATGGCATGAGCCGATTAATATGCCAACATCCTCTGCAACTTTCCCTAATAGTGATTCGACGATTTTCCAAAACCATTTTCTTCAGTTTCGATGTTTTATTCATTTGTTGACGCGGTTGCAACTCAAACATAAACAAACCACTAATCCAAAATGGGTGATAATGCTAACATATGATAAACATATTGTGTAACAACATAACAAAAAAAAAAATCGATAATCGAATGTACACAGCCCGCGAAAATTCAAAATTCACCTTTTCTTTTGAACACACCTCGTATGTATATACAAAACAGGATGAAAAGTCACCTGAAGTCATTACATTCCGAGAAGTTCGAAAAATTGAAGCAATGGAGAGGTGAAGTAATCTTTAGCAGCAAAACAAACTTGGTAAATACAATTAACTTTTGTTAATTTTAAAATAAATACTTGATCCAATTAAAGTGTTTAAAGAGTCGCTGAATTTCTAATAGCAATAATTACAAAAGACATTAATACTCACTTCTGTCACAACTCTAATACATAATTTATTAATATATTATTATTGTTATTATTTCACAATATTTTATACCTGCGTGGCGGGCTAGCAGATGCGCCAGGGTGGTTTTGCCACAACCCGGGGGCCCACACAGGAGCGCTAGGGCTCGTGTGGGGCGCCCGTGGTCATCCAGCTCAGCCTCTGCGACGCCCTTCCCATCCCGCCCAAACTCAAACTTGCCTGAGCGCTTGTTGAAGCTGCTCTTCACCTCGGGCTTCCTGAGTTTCACTTCTCGATTAAATACTACCTGTGGAAGAATTTAGTTAGATGTCACATAAAAATGCAATAAAGCAACCTGTGATAATCACTTTAAGGTATTAAATGAATAGGCTGGCTACCATCTAAATCAAAGGATAACTTTACCTGTTCCTGCAGTCCAAGTCAAGAAGTTTTGTGTTAAAGAATGTACATTTGATATCATCAAAACGACATATAACAATGTTATTTTGTTGTAAAGAATGTACATTTGGTATTGCCAACACTACATAGGAGTGTGTACAAGCTGACGGATAGGGAAAAAGGGTTGATCAAGGTTAAAAAGTTGCTACAACAAGCAGTATAGAAGTCACCAAGTTTCAACTAGTGCAGTAGTGTATGACCTCGTCTGCACTTTCCCAATTAAACTTGACACGTACTTTGTCCCACGACATAAGGCAGTGTAGCCGGGGGCGTGCTTTGCATATAGGCACATAAGCACTGCCTACCCTACCTTACTCACATAAAAATTAATAAATAATATTAACTTCTTCAAACGATTGGTATTCACTTTGTGGCGTTATTATTAATAAATGAATAAAAAAAAATATATAGTTTCTTTTCACCACTTTATAAATATATTCTACGTGTTTCGAAAGCGATGCTCTCATTGTCAGGAATATATGAATACTAAAAAATAATTTCAAGTATAGACAAATGATAAAAATTAGAACACAATAATGAACACTTATTCTTACATTA
The DNA here is from genome assembly GCA_022606495.2 of Halesus radiatus. Classification (NCBI taxonomy): domain Eukaryota; kingdom Metazoa; phylum Arthropoda; class Insecta; order Trichoptera; family Limnephilidae; genus Halesus; species Halesus radiatus. Next base: position 39,561 of record JAHDVE020010805.1, on the reverse strand, counting down.
TTGCATTCTAATTTTTATCATTTGTCTATACTTGAAATTATTTTTTAGTATTCATATATTCCTGACGATGAACGCATCACTTTCGAAACATGTAAAAGATATTTATTTTTAATTAATTTATTAATAATATTAACACTTATCGGTCGTAAGTCACCTCTCACGTGACAACAGCACTTAATCGCTACGGTCGTACATCACGTGGGAGAGGCAACTTGCTCTATGAGAAATGCGGGCTCGATGCCTTGTTAATTCAGCATCACCGATGAATCAATTAACATCTCTAGTGATATGTTTCTACTTTTTGTACTTAATTTTTAATATTTTGAGCCCAAAAATGAATAAAGAAAATTTTACAAATTTCGATAGTGACTGAAATATTCACTGGCACTATCAGCGGCAGTGAATATTTTGAAACTGTTCTCAAAGTGATTTTAAGTGTAGTGATGAGACTAGAAGTGACAACTTAGTACATCCCAAGAAAAGAAAAGTTATACCTATAAAATCTCAAGTGAAGAAGAAAGTGATGCAGAAATAGAAAATGATGAAAACTCAGACGATGATTGGATTGAAATCGAGAGTGATGATGATAATGGTCTCCCAAGTAGGATTCCTTTTACAAATACCAATCGCTAATATTTTGAAAGCATTCTGGACCCTATAAATTATTTCAAAATTTTTTTTACTGACATACTCATAAATAAAAAATTATAACTCAAACAAACTTATATGCGAACAAGCAAATTGCAAATAAAGTTTTATCCCCCAGATCAGTTTGGAAAAACATTTCGTATGAGGAAATGCTTGCTTTTTGGAGTGATTTTGAATATGGGTACAATCTATTTAACTGACATAAAAGATTATTTTTCCAAAGACTTTTTTTTTTTTTTTCAAATTTTTTTCATTCAGAGCATTTTTTTCAAATTTTTTTGGATGCTCCATTTACATCAAAATCAGATCATTAATAGGAATCCAATAACAAGATTTTCGAAAGTAGATTTTCGAGGATAGGTTAGACAGGAAATTATATTTTACAAATTGATCCAAAGGGAAAACATAATGAATGTTTACTATGTTCCAATCGGAAGTTGCCTGAAGGAAGAAAACAAAAAATATACTTCCTTGAAACCTGCAACGGGAAACCATTCCTTCACGTTGGAGATTGTTTAAAAAAAATCATACATTAAAAAGGTATAAATAATATTTTGAAACTTATATTTGTAATACTCCTTCAAAAAATAAATAATTTCTAACAAAAATCTCATTCCTTTAATACCAAAAACGTTTAGAGCATTTACCGAAATTAGCTACAACCTGACGAGAATCACGTCTACAAAGCTAGCGACCGATAAGTGTTAAAATTATTGCAAGAAATCAATCCACAGTTTAAAAAATATGTGCAAAGTACCAATTATGAATCACATCGCTGTGCACGCCGCTCAGAACTACTATAACGCACCAAGGGCAGGAACTAAGTATGCAAAATGATGCATACGTCATATTCAAATGTTGACTGTATTCTACGGAAAAAATGTACATGTGCATTCAAAAAATGCGCATTCAAAGGACGACTAGTTTGTCAGTATCTAAAAAGCCCCTTTGGATATTGCCAGTAAATGCAGCAATCAGTGCCATCTGTTGGTGCCTCTATTAATTAGGACAACTAATATAATAATGACAATGTTATGTTTGCTAAGTTGGCTTTCTTTCATAAATATTGTCTGTTTATTTAGCAAAAAAAATCTAGTAATTGGTTTGTAATATGGATGAATGAAGCGGTTATGTATTTAGATATTTGATGTGCCTTACTCGTAGGCAGTCACAACAGACATCGGCTACAGCAGCTTACCCAATCCTAGTGAAAACTTGCATAAAGGAAGTTGTCAGTGGCAAATTTTGTTTTATTTAAATAAATTTGCCGTTTTTCCTAGTGCCTATCCTGATTAAAACTCTGTGCACGCCACTGAGTATAACAGTGTCCGGTTATTAGTTACCCTATCCCACAATTTCATCCAGTACAGCAGTATCCTGTTAGTGGCTTTGTTCCACAACTTAATCCAGCACAGCAGGGTTTATTATTGGCTTCATCGAACAGCAGTTTACAAGAGCTGCTCAGAAGGAAGATCCTAACCCACAACTCCCCAGAACTTTCACCACCGAAATGTCTTAAAACAATAAGACGCCTACCTTATCCCACAACTTAATCCAGTGCAGCAGGGTCCTGTTAGTAGCCTCGTCGGATAGTAATTCGCAGTAGCTGCGTGGACGGTAGCGCTGCACCCACAACTCGCCCTCCACGTCTCCCACCGAAACGTTCTCCACATCTTCAAGAGCGGTCACTAGGGGATGAGTTTTGCTCTCCAACTAAAAGTTTACAAAATATTAATGCAGTGATAAACACGCCATTCTCTCAATATATCGTCCATAACACAAGTTTTTAGGAATGGACTTTGAAAATCATCATACACACCTGCTGCATTACATAATGCAATTGAAATATTTTCTACTATTGTATCAAGCTATCACTTGGTGATTATTCATTACAAAATAATGAAAGCGCATACATAGTACGTGGCATTACTAATCCCTAGCCAGGCCCTCCACCCCCACTGTGCCATGTACTATGTATGCTTTTCCATAATTTTGTTCAGTATACACCTGCCCTGAGGATGGAACGGTTGTTCCGAAACCGGTAGGCGTATAAAATAAATGTGGTTTAAACAAAGTTTGAGTGCTTCATTTGAAACATTTTCACCCATTCACCACATTAATTGGTTTCAAAATAAAATCGCATGTAAACGTAATGGAGAAAGCTTGCATCAATTGATAAGCCATTTTTAATTATGTAGCCTTTAAGTGATTTATTATTCCTTTAAGTCGATAATAAAAAAAATAATAAATGATCAATTTTTGTGAGCACCGTTTAGTGACTAAAATTACTTCACAGGCGCTTTACATCTTGTTAAAGTTTGTAGGCCCTTATAAATATGTAGACGTTTTTAGACTTTTCTTACAAGTTTCGGCATTGCTTTCTGACATCAAACCAAATGGAAGATCGTTCCAAGAATGTGGGTCCAGTACATTTAAATTATGTTCTTCATCTGACTCTCTGTTAGTGAGGGACAGCATAGCTAGATCGAATTCTCAATCATACTTGAAATAATAACAAGAACACACCATTTATCTGTTCAATAGGTGCTAACAGGACTAAATAAGTTTTAAAAATATAGTGATACTTACATATGCCTTTGCTTCTTCCCAGATGGCTTTGAATGAGTTTCCCAGAAGATTTTTGTACCCCTTGTTGCAATTGGTTAACTCGTCAATGTCCCGATCCATGAATTCCTCATTATGCATACGCACATACACCTTCTCTCCGTCACTTCGGGTCAGAGGCAAAAACGGCCACCTGAAATACATATGTCAGAAAATAAAAAATCAAGTTACATTGACAGCAGAAACATCAAATTCGTGTCGATTTTTATCACCAGGGATTCTATTGTAAAGCTATTACATAGTAGGATATAGCTAATTTCCTAATAGTTTTAGCAAACTAAGAAACAGTAAAAATTTCCAAATCTGATCAAAATAAATTTATACACTCTCTATATCTTTTATATGTATATATAAAGAGTATCCGTGGGTTTGTTTTTTGTACAAATCTACAGTTTTATTCTGAGCTTGATGAAATTTTGCACACCTGATCTTCAAAACAAGAGGAAGAATACTGTCTACATCATAGGTTCCCAAAGTGGTCAGTACAGACCCCTGAGGGTCCATATAGATTTGCAGGGGGTCCATGGGAGGTAGAAAAAAAAGGGGTCCACATGATGTAAACGGGGGTCCACGGATCGGAGTTCATTTAGACTGAATGCATAGTAAAGCACCGTAGTAAGTTTCGCTCGACAAGCCTACTGCGCACTTAAAGCTAATTGCATCCACGCAGGCATGTTCATGTGCAAGTTTTTAACAAATTTCATACCAACAGCAATGCATCGCGCAGTGAATAAATACCACTTGTTCAGTATCGTATCAAAGTTTTTGGACTGATTGGCTGTGGGAGGGGGGGATTCGTGGGGAAAAAAATTTGGGAACTTATGGTCTACAAGATATTTCGTAAAATCACACCCATTCACCTTTCCTACCCCTTAAAGCAGAATGTTGGTACTTGACGTTCAAAATAAGAGGAAAATTTCTGGGTAAGGGTAATAAATCGCAACCACAAAACTTTGCTCCAAACCATTCATAACCTCGAACAACGCCGGGTACTTCAGCTAGTAATAAAATAAATTTGACATGAGATTACCAATCAGGGTAGGAATATATCAGTACCTGGGAACATCGAAAGACAGGTTATGTGTGGTAACTATTGCAGGAACGGGCAGCACAGACCGTAATGGGGTCCCGAGCCCCTCCAGGCGTCTCAACCGTCTCAGCTCGACTATTTTCTCCATCAACTCCCGGTCCCTCTGCTCCTCCGATACCTCCTCACCCCGGTGTCGCTTGCTCTCCTGGTACAATGCGTCTTCTTCCAGGTCATCAATGTCTCCAAATAGGTCTTCTAGGGTTCTCTTTTGACCTCCCCCCCCATTCATCTCCAAGGTGGCTGGTTCAGTAATAGTTGCATCCAGGTCGCATGTTCTTAGATCAGATATATCCAGCCCAGATGTCTCAAGGCCTGACACCTCCAGGGAAAGTATTCCACTTTCATCCTGCTGCTGGCCACATGTATTTATCAGGGAATCTTTTGTGCTGAGCTTTGGGAGAGGGGAGGACTCTGAAGCTAAATTCCCAAAGGTTTTGCGAATAGCAGGACTTGAAAAGTCTAAGGATCTTCTACTTTTAGCAACGTTTTCTGGTTCCGGATGGTGGTCTGGTTCTGTAAAACAAAGATAGGAACTAATATTGTAAACAAAAAATATCACGGAGTTCTACAAATTAAACACAAAAAGCAATCATTTCATTTGACCGGTCAGTGGCTGGGTTGGCATCGCCCCTAGGTCCTGCCCAGGCATCGTGAGTTCAATTCCTCGGCTGACACAAGCAACATCTTCCGCTTGTGATAGTAGTAGGAGATTTTCAAATATCGTCAGGTTATTCATAACCCAGGAATGTTTGTCTTTCTTTAAAAAAAAAAGTCAATAGTGATTGGGATGTAATTAGTGTTTAATGTATATTTTGATGGTTTAGGAAATATCTCTAAGGAAGGTATCTGTTATATTATGCTAAAACATCTAAAGGATGACTGTGGCAATTTTCGTATAATTGAGAAAGTCGAATAATCAAAGCAAAAATAAAAATCCAACAATATCAAAAGACCGCCAATCCTCAGAACCGCACCAAACATAGACATTGACATTCAACCGAATTGTGGGCTTGATTATTAACATCAATCTTAAATCAATTCTATAACTTTGTTAAAACAATGTTTGCTAGGTATCGAACTGTCAATAAAAAAGTAAACTAAATTTCTAGAAAAAAATCCTAGTACGTACTAACGTAATATAACGTATTAGGTACTAAATATTGCACAATAATATGGGAATTTTAACATCTGTTTAATGCCTAATAAACAGTGATAATAATAATAATAATTGGACCAAATAACCAAACAGTGATATGATATTATTTACTGCAGGTGCAGAGGATACTGACAGAAATAAGATTATTTTCCTATTTAGTTAGTTTACTATTGAAATGACATAAAAATATTTACTTTGACACGAAATACTGAACTCTAAATAATTAAATAATTTATTCGTACCTTCGTGTTCTCGTAATACGTCCAAATCATCACCATACATCAGCTCGTACTCTTCATCAGGGTCAGGATAGTCTGCCATATTAAGTGGAATAGTAAACTCGTAAAATAAATTAAGAATAAAACAATTAAACACTGATTTACATTCTAACATATATTAACACAACAAAACATTGCAAACAACAAATGACAGATTTCATTTTCGCTCCAAAACTACTATTGACAGATAGAAATTGAAAGAAAGATAGTAAACCATAGATATTGCGTTGCCATATAGAAAACAATGCGAATAAAAGCGTTCTTATGACCCTCTATTCGATGGGCCATCAGCTTGATATAGCCTTTTGTAATCACCTAAAATAATTGACCGAATTCACCGAAATATTTAGAATTAAAATGTGCATTTTAAATAATAGGAATTCCCAGATTAGACCGGCCATAAAATAAATTTAGTACAAAGGCTAGCCGAGCCTATTGTTAGGAAAAATCGTAACTAAAATAATATAATCTTAACTGCTATTTTGGGAAAACCCGCAATTCCGTTGGAATTTTATGAGACGTCAATAAAAGATAATCCCCTCAAGGGAATTGAGCCGCGGATGGAACGACCGCTGAACAATACAGGTAGACAGAAGGACAGTGGGCTCTAGGAGACAGTCGATTGTAAGAGTCCGCCCGGGACGGAGAGTCGCGTGCAGTCTTCCACCGAGGATTGCAAGTAGTCCGCCCAGGACAGACGAGTCGGTTGCAGTAGTCCGCCCAGGACCCCTAGCCAAGTGAAACCTTCCGCCCAGGAAGGTTCCAATTCTCGCTCCTTTGAGAGGCCGCCCAGGTCCTCTGACGACGAGGGAATTCTACACTTCCATCCCAGAAGGAAGTAACTGCTCTTCGCCCTTCGGAGATCAACATCGGAGACCGCCCAGGCCTCTGATTATCGCCGCGTTGCACCTACTACCGATCCGGAGGTACACGAATACGTAGTGCGAACGCGAGGACTCTACATACAACGCCGCCACTGGACTCTGGACATCCATCACCTAAAAGGGAAGTGCCTGACTATAATGATAATTCCTCCCACCTTGCCTAAGCCAGTGAACCTCTAATTTTAAGTACAAAGACTTTAACAGTAGAATTAAGTAATTACCTAAGTCAGTGAACCTCTAATTTTAAGTACAAGGACTTTAACAGTAGAATTAAATAATTGCGTATCTAGTTTTATTAAATTTATTATGTCTAATTAAGTTTTACTCTAGATTTAAGACTAATCCCACGTATATAAAAATAAATTACTTGTAACTACCTAAGATCGCATTTCTATTCCTCTCTTTTTGCGTTATTCCTAGAATAATACCTACTGCACGACGCCCCGTCATATCAAGCTTGATATAGCCTTTTGTAATCACCTAAAATAAATGACCGAATTCACCGAAATATTTAGATTTAAAATGTGCATTTTACAAAGGCTAGCCGAACCTATTGTTAGAAAAATCGTAACTAAAATAATATAATCTTAATTGCTATTTTGGGAAAGTCCGCAATTCCTTTGGAATTTTTGGGACGGCAATAAATACCTCAAAGGAATTGAGCCGCACGACGGAACAAAGGCCGCTGAACAATGCGGGTTAAAAGATAATACCTACAGGTAGACAGGTAGACAGAAGGACAGTGGGCTTCAGGAGACAGTCGAGTGAAAGCTTCCACCGAGGAAGCACGAGTCGCGTGCAGTCTTCCACCGAGGAAGCACGAGTCGTTGCAAGAGTCCGCCCAGGACGGAGAGTCGGTTGCAGTAGTCCGCCCAGGACACACAGCCAAGTGAAACCTTCCGCCCAGGAAGGTTCCTATTCTCGCTCCTTGGAGAGGCCGCCCAGGTCCTCTGACGACGAGGGAATTCTACGCTTCCATCCCAGAAGGAAGTAACTGATCTTCGCCCTTCGGAGATCAACATCGGAGACCGCCCATGCCTCTGATTATCGCCGCGTTGCACCTACTCCCGATCCGGAGGTACACGAATACGTAGTGCGAACGCGAGGACTCTACATACAAAGCAGCCACTGGACCCTGGACAGCCATCACCAAAAAGGGAAGTGCCTCTGACTCTAATGATAATTCCTCCCACAATGTCAGCCAAGTGAATCTCTTACTTCCAACAACTTTTTCATACACATAAGCCAGTGAACCTCTAATTTTAAGTACAAAGACTTTAACAGTAGAACTAAGTAATTGCCTAAGCCAGTGAACCTCTAATTTTAAGTACAAAGACTTTAACAGTAGAATTAAGTAATCGCGTATCTAGTTTTATTAAATTTATTATGTCTAATTAAGTTTTACTCTAGTTTTAAGACTAACCCCACGTATATAAAAATAAATTACTTGTAACTACCTAAGATCGCTTTTCTATTCCTCCCTTTTTGCGTTATTCCTAGAATAATACCAACTGCCCGACGCACCGTCATATCAAGCTGGCCCATCGTGTAGTGGACATAAGGGCGTCTGATGGCTTATGGCGCAAAACGATGGGGTGCTATGACGCGGGATGGCCTTATTGTCGGTTTTCCGTACACACATCAAAGAATGGTAGGCCGGCGATGGTGGCGCCCCCTACACGTAGCCAACTGCTCAGTGTCCGCTTAAACGTGCTCCGGGGATGACGTCCTAGTTAGTAATATTTACGTAAGTTTGAAACATTTTTCAACGTAATGGAGGTAGTTTGGACATGTGATGAAACTATAAAATTAATCGAAATATTCCTTTGATGAATGTATATGAAATACCAAATACAAAAATAAACGCTAAATAGGTATTTTTGTAAATTATGGCTTTCCAAATATTGTTTTTAAATTAAGTAAATAACTATTTTTAAATCAGTATTTTTAAATAGATATCTCTGGATTTATTTCCTATTTTTATTAGGCTAAAATTATTAAAAGAGAGGAAAAAGGAAACAATTGCAACAAATTATAAAAAATATATAACATTTTCTGAATATCCGAAATTAATTTTATGATATTAGGTAGCATATAATATCATAAACTTACATTTACATATCATTTGTTTGTAATGTCATTGCCTAATATACTAATAAAAACTAATCATCTCGTTTTTTAACCATATATCTTACCGCAGCGGCACATCCATCCGGAAGCATGTTCAAAGTAGAACTGAACCTCGCCATCGTGTAGTGGCGTTGCAAATATCGCCGGCCATCACCGAGCCATCGCATTGGCCAGCTGATGGTCCATCATGTAGAGTCTCTTACATGATACTTTTTTTCATCCAGATTATACGTGGATTGTCTTTTTCTATGGAAAAGACAATTCACGTATAATTTATAATTTATAATTCTTTTTCCATAGAAAAAGACACTTGGAAACTGGACGAAAAAAAGTATCGCGTAAGAACGTCTTAAGGGCGAGAGGGACGTCGGAGAGTTATTATTTATTAATTCAAAATAGTTACAGTATTATTACGCAATACGATAAACATAATGTTTTTAAAGAGAAAAATATTTTATAAATTTACATAGGCTTGATATGACGGTGGGTAGAGCAGTTGGTATAATTCTAGGAATAACGCAAAAAGGTGAGGAACAGAAAAGCAATCTTTGGTAGTTACAAGTAATTTATTTTGATAGTCATGGGGTTAGTCTTAAAACTAGAGTTAATCTTAATTAGACATAATAAATTCAATAAAACTAGATAGGCAATTACTTAATTCTACTTGTAAAGTCTTTGTACTTAAAATTAACTAATTACATCGTTAAATCTACATAAAAGGTTGTGTTCTTAAAATTAGAGGTTCACTGGCTTATTTGTATGAAAAAGTTGTTGGTTAAAGTTAGAGATTCACTTAGCCGACAGGGTGGAGGAATTATCATTAGAATCAGAGGCACTTCCCTTTTTGGTGATGGCTGTCCAGGGTCCAGTGGCTGATTTGTATGCAGAGTCCTCGCGTTCGCACTAGGTATTCATGTACCTCCGGATCGGGAGTAGGTACAACGCGGCGATAATCAGAGGCCTGGGCGGTCTCCGGGGGTTTGATCTCCGAAGGGCGAAGATCAGTTACTTACTTCTGGGATGGAAGCGTAAAATTCGCTCGTCGTCAGAGGACCTGGGCGGCCTCTCCAAGGAGCGAGAATAGGAACCTTCCTGGGCGGAAGGTTCAAACCTGACTGTCTGTCCTGGGCGGACTACTGCAACCGACTGTCCATCCTGGGCGGACTCTTGCAACCGACTCATGCTTCCTCGGTGGAAGACTGCACCCGACTGTCTCCTAGAGCCCTGTGTTGGTTATCTAGCTGTAGGTATTATTTTATCACCCGCATTGTTCAGCGGGCCGTTCCGTCGTGCGGCTCAATTCCTTTGAGGTGTTTATGCCGTCCCATAAAATCTCAAAGGAATTACCGACTTTCCAAAATAGCAATTAAGATTATTTTATTTTACGATGTAGTAGTTTACAATTTTTCTAACAATAGGTTCGGCTAGCCTTTGTGCTAAATTATTTTATGGCCGGTCTAGTCTGGGAATTTTTATTACCTGCAATGCACATTTTAGAAAAGTATTTCGGTGAATTTGGTCATTTATTTTAGTATTACAAAAGGATATATCAGGCTTAGTATTTATCAAAGTTTAATCAGAAATATTACTTTTTCTGACCATCCATTGTATGTTTTACAAAATATTTAAAATACGAATATAATTATACCACAAAAGTCAGAAAACTCACTCACCTTTTCATGACTATTAGAAATATTCTATATGTAAAAGATCTAAAATCAATATATTATGCCATGTGTAATTCTTTACTTGAATATGCATCCTTGGGATGGGGCGGTTATGCCAAAACAATTTTGGATCCCCTGGCAAAAGCGCAGAAATCCCTAATAAGAGTCATCCTTAAAAAACCCCTCAGGTACCCCAGTGATGAATTATTCAAAGAAATGCAAGTTCTTGATGTCAGACAACTGTATATCAGGAAAATTGTACAACACACACATAAACAACGTCACCACTACCCGTCTATCGATCACTATCACGACACCAGACACTCAAGAAGTAATCCAATAGTTTCAACAAAAACCATGACATCCCTTGCTCAAAGACAATTCTCATACTTGGGACCAAAATTGTTCAACATAATACCCGATACATGGAAAATGAAAAGTACAAACGTCCTGCGTAAACTGATCAATGTATGGCTTCTCGATTTAGGGAGGGTCAAAAGCGAACATATGCTCATTAATAGATATGTACAATTTTAATAAAACCTTCATATGTAATTCAATAATACTATACACTAAATTTAAAAAAAAATGCATATCATACTTTAATCTTGTACAGTTTAAACTTTTATACTTTATACTTTTAACTGTTACATCTCATATGTAATTCATTTTTCCTCTACACAATTTTTTTTTTTAAAATGCATATCGTACTTTAATCTTTTATTTTTTATACTTTTATACTTTATATTTTAAACTTGTACATCTCAATTGTAATTCATTATTAATCTACACAAATTTACAAAATACATATCATACTTTAGTTTTTTATACTTTAAACTTTTAATCTTTTTACTTTCAAATTTTACATCTCATATGTAATTCATTCTTTCCCTACAGTAAATTTATAAAAGGCATATCATACTTTAAACTTTTATACTTTAAACTTCTATACTTTATGCTTAAACTTTTACATCTCATACGTAATTCATTAATAATCTGCGTTAAATTAAAAAATGCATATCATACTTTAAACTGCTATACTTTATACTTTACTTTAAACTTTTATGTCACATATGTAATTCATTATTACTCTACAATACAGTTCATTAAATAAAATAAAAATAAAAAATGCAACATACTTAAAAAAAAAAACACACACAATTATTTATTTTTTTTCTTCTTAAATTTACTTTATGGATTCTTTTATATTCTCTCATGTATATGTATATTAATATGAACTAAACTTATCAATTTGACTGTCCTAAAACGGGATTTGTTCCTAGTTGGACAGTCAAAGCCTTCTTAAATATTTCTGTAAAATAATGTGTTTCAAATAAATATTATTATTATTATAATGTTTAAAGTGGAGAAAAGTATTTTTAATCCCTTCTCGTTGCGTTTTTGTAAATAAACAGAACCAAAGATTTGTAATCCGCATTACAAAAAAAAAAAAAAATTACTTAGTGTTCATGAAAAAATTAAGCTACACACTGTTCTTTTTTAAATTTATCTTATCGACATGTTACAGAAATACCTTCACAGCATTTTAAAAGGTATTCAACTTTTTAAATGTTTTTGTAAAACAAGCGTAGTACGGTCAGAAATGTGTAATATTTCTTATTATATTTTGATAAATGCTAAGCCCATGTAAAATAAAAATAAAGACGTAAAAATATTTTTCTCTTTACAAATACCATGTTTATCGTATTGCACAATAATATTATCATTATTTTGAATTAATAAATAATAACTCTCCGACGTCCCTCTCCCCGTTAAGAGTCTTTTTTCAAAATTTTCGATCAAATTCTTCACGAATTAAAAAAATTATATTGATAAGACATCAATCTTCTGAATATTATTAATGAAGTGTTCCAAAAAGCTTTTTATCTGACAGGGCACAATATCTTTACAAGCACGTTGATTTTTTTCTTCTAGCATAACTACTATGGAAAAAAGACATGCCCCAACGTCCCCAACCAACAAAGCTCTGCCCTATACACTGCTCAGCAATGGAATGAGATGTAAACGTACAAATTTGTAAACTTTTAATAAATGTTTATAAATTAGTAAAGTCAAAATTTCACTTGTCGACCTATGTCATAAAACAATAGATGAATAAATTATATCGATAGTTACAGAAAAAATGTGAGATGACAGTGTTCTTTCCGCTTGGCATCTCCTGATACCCAAATGTGACTGTTGTATTAGATCGGGTTGACGATAGAATGGAGTTAAACTTTAGAATCTAAATGGCTATATATATATATATGATTTTGAAACTTACGTTGGTTCTTTGAAGCTGCGTGGTCAAAGGCATCAGATTCTCCCCGACTTCGCTGTTTCAATACTCTTAATACTTTTAATCATTGCATATGCAATAATTTGTGCTCTCTGTAATGGGAATAGGCAGCATTCAAATATTGTCTGGATATTCGGAAGACGGGAATGCTTGACGGCGCTTGTCTCATTAATTTTTTTGTCTTTTCAGTATTTTTCTCGCGCTAAGAACTTTTCTTAGGACGTCCGTGTATTTTCTCACTTTTTTCTATCTATTTGCAACCATTAAAAGGACATTATTGCTGTTATCATCTCTGGCCCCATCTAAGCGAAGATGGTCAAAGGCGGAATTTCCAAGTTTACACAAAAAAACTGGATGGTTTCAATTTGTGATAATATAAAAAAAAGTAAAATAAAATAGATATGAAACAGCTTTTATCTGTTTCAACATTTGTTTAACAAGCTGTGAAGGATTTATAATATAGACTACTATTTACACTTACTAGTAAATAATATGTAATAAAGACGTACCTTTATTATACTTACTTTTGAATGTATTCAAATTTACATTGTTATTTTATTTAATACCTAACGGCGGGCTAACGCGTACTACCTTGACCACTGGAAATGGCCCTCTAGAGGTTTGTTCAAAAGAAAAGGTGAATTTCGAATTTTTTCGAAAAGTATTTATTTATTCATCAATATCCATTTTCTCCCCTTCAAAGTAATCCCCCTCAGATATAATGCACTTATGCCAGCGCTTCTTCCAATCCTCGAAGCACTTCTGGAATGCGCTTTTCGGTATGGCCATCAGCTCGTTCTTCGATTCTGACTTTATCTCATCAATTGTGGCAAAACGCTTTCCTTTCATTGGTCTCTTCAGTTTCGGGAATAAGAAAAAGTCGCAGGGAGCCAAATCTGGTGAATACGGTGGTTGAGGCATGATTACGGTGTTGTTTTTGGCCAAATAATCACGGACAAGCATTGATGCGTGAGCTGGTGCATTATCGTGATGCAAAATCCATGATTTGTTTTTCCACAATTCCGATCGTTTGAGCCGTATTGCTTCACGCAAACGTTGCATAACTTCCTTGTAGTATTCCTTATTAACCTTACGACCTGTTGGCAAGAACTCATGATGCACCACGCCATTGTAATCGAAGAAAATAGTGAGCGAAACCTTCACATTTGATCGAACTTGGCGTGCTTTTTTGCGGTCTTGGCTCTTCTGGCCGCTTCCATTGGGATGATCGGGCCCTGGTTTCGACGTCATAACCATATACCCACGTTTCATCACCAGTTATGACCCTTTTGAGCAAATCTGGACCATCGTTGACGTCATTCAACAACTCCTGAGCGATACTAATGCGACGTTGCTAGCAATTTCGGAACAAACTTCGCTGCCACACGTTTCATGCGGTTTTCACACGGTCTGACATAGTTTTACCACACATACGCCTCAGAGATCTCATTTCTACAGCATTCGGTCTACTTTTATCCTACCTCTACCAGTTCCATGCCTCTCTTCAATATATCTGGCAAAGTATCTAGCCAAGCCAATTTTTAACCAAACGGCCTACGACAGGATATTATTCTTATCGTCCATGTTGTAAATTTAAAATATAGAAATAATTATTATTTTTGAATTTCCCACCCGAAATATTTGGGATTGACTGGGTGGGATGGACCGATAGTACCTTAAACGCGCAAACACAGGACATTTTTTACTACAAGCTTAATATCTTTTCATCAGATAATTTTAGTAACGTAAAAAAGGGTGAACCTTTTACCGTAGTGAATGCCTCAGGAAACAAAGCGTTCTAATTTTTACTATTCGCCTTCACTTGAGCTGGCTAGGTAATTAAAAACGTGAGTGTTTACACTGTTTACAGGAACGCCGACTCGTCTCAAGTAAGTTATAATAATATTAATATGTATGTCTTGAAAAGGGGTTATTATTATTATTACTGTTTAGTCAGTTGCATTTTGAAAGTACTGGGGATAATATTGTATAATATTTTGTAAGACGAGTATATCGTATTAAATCTGCTCTAGTATCTAATTTGGAAAACACATTTTCGTTATTTACATTGACATGTGAGTGGCCGGTAGTTTTTTGTCATAATTGTGTATTTTTATGCGTTTATTTGTTTATTTTTTATTATTGCCGAAGTCGACCCATATTTTATTAACTTAATAATAATAATTGTAAAATCAGCTCAAGGGTGCTGTACAAATTTTACTTGCTATGGTTTGTCATATTATATACAAACAGATGTAGAAACATATTAAGTAATGTATAATACCTTCTTGATTATGTGCAGAGGACCGTTGACACAATTGGTTTTTAACCCTTAGTGCGCAGGAATTGCCTATCGAATTTCTCCCATTATTTTGTATTTATTTATTTTATTTTGTTTTTTATTTATTAATTTATTTACTTTTTTTTTCTTTTCGTACGTTATTTTTAAACGGTTTTAAGTAATCGTTTATTTTAAGAACGGCTTCGGTTATTTTGAAAAAGAAAGTGAAACGCCCACCTCTAGTTAGATCCTTTTCGAGGCGAGACTATAATTTTAGATCTATAACAATCTAAACTTTAGTTTTAATGGACCCGGTAAACTGCAAGTCTCCAAGGGAGAAATGTAAAGATTCTACTTACGAGCATTTAGCAATTTTAGCATCTGGATTACAATATGAATAATGTAAAGCTTTCTTTAATTGGCCTTTCTAAAATCAATACTCGGTTAAATATGAATCATCGATTAACAGTTAATATTCCCACCGGCTCATTTCTTTTGCACGAGCCTCTTGGAGTACAATTAACTTGAAATAGAAATAACAATATTTCAATAAATCGATATTGAAACCGTTTAATTCAATGGAAACCGGTAGCTGTCATCAGAGGCGTGCATTGCTCTATGATCAAAGGTAGGCTGTGGGGGTTCTTAAGTTCGGCTATGAATATATGAAAATGGCCACTTATCTTCCACCGATTGTTGTGATCAACTGAATGACATACATTTTGATTAGAAATTTATCATTTTTTTCTATTATCTTTTAATTTATTTTAATGTTACGTCTTTCTTGTGTCAGTAACAGCTTTTCTACCTTTATGGACTGCACACCACTGGCTGCCATTACACCGCCTTGATAAAAGCGTTTCAATAAGCACATAGATACATGAACCTACAAAAATGTTATTCATTCTAAGTAGATGCTAATACATAATAGAAAATGATAATATTTAGGTATTATTTCAATCAGTTATAATGATAATAATAATAATACTTGGACGATTTATATAGCGCCGTTTTTGTGAAAAATCACCTCAAGGGAAGACCAGTAAAATAGTAGTAATCGCAACGTGGGTAATCAGTAGTAATAGTCAATCAACCATCCTGTAAGAACTGTATAAAAGGAGATTTCTTCCATTGCAGCCATTTCAAATTCAAATAATTGACAAATCATTACAAGATCATGTCATAATATCTACTTGTCTTTATATGTAAACATACCGCAAAGCAGAGCTCCGGCACAGGACTATAATCGCCACCCGCCACCCCACGAGGGCGGGGGCGGGGGCGGGGGCCTGGGGTCGCGGGGCGGGTGGGTCACGTGACGCGTGTGTATCGATTGGCGCGTGAGGGCATGCGCCAAAGCATCGACCGCCCGCCACTAGTGGCGACTGTTCTGCTCGCGGAGCTAAACAAGGGATTCTGGTGGTACTGTAGTACTCCGTGCCCCTGCCTGCGGCCGCCCCCATGGCCGCTGTGACTCCAGCTCTTAGCTCTGCGTGACCCTGCAGCGGGGGACGTGTCTCGCCCCTCCTCCTCTCTCCATGGATCGCGGCTCTCGCGGAGCATCGCACCTGGGATAGCAAGCAAACCAACCGTGTCTGTGTCGTGTGATTGTGACAGTGCCTGTGACTTCGTGGGTCGGGCGCGTACCGTCACTGCTCCACTGATCGACTGTTTGACTGCTGGTCGCTAGTGGGAGTGAAGCGAGATGCCGCAGCCCCTGTAGGAGGAATGGGCACCGTGCTGAGCTTCAGCCCGCGGGAGCGGAGGCCCGGAGGCCCCGCCCCGCCAGACTTCAGCCTGGACAGCTTCTCCTATGAGCAGTTGAACAATGTCAAGAACCGCGAGAACAAGGCGCTGGGCGGTAGCGGGTTGGCTTCCTCCCGGGACAGCCTGCCGCCACTGGCGCACTGCCCCACGCTGGGCCTCAACCACAGCAGAAATAACGACAACGCTAAGATCATATCCGAGAAGAACGCCTTGGAGAAGAACCTCAAGAAGCATTCCTTGTTCATCAACGCGCTATCGTGGAAAAGGTTTTCGACCGCTAATAATAATAAGAAAAAATTAGACAACAAAAATAAAAACCTAGCGGTGTTTAGGCAGCCATTGACTGATAATAACCATCCTATAATAACTGACAAGAATAAGAATGTAGAACGAGCCCCTCGGGTGGCCCCGTGCTACTTCCCGGCGGAGGCGCTGCGGGCGCCCCCCGCTTCAGCCCCTCCCGCCGCAGCACCGCCCCGCGTGGCGCCCCCGGGCCCCCGCAAGACCGTCATCCAGGCCTCCACCTCGGAGCTGCTGCGCTGTCTGGGCCTGTTCCTGCACGAGCGCTGTCACCGCCTGCGCGACTTCCAGGCGGGCGACGCCGTCATGTGGCTGCGCACCGTGGACCGGAGTCTCCTGCTGCAGGGCTGGCAGGTCAGTACCCTCTAACCCCATAGCGAACTACACTACACACCACACACTAACTCCATAACATGGTGTTTACCTCTATGCCTGCTTTTTAATTGCCGAAGATGCCTTACTAAAACAAGTAGTCAGTTTCCAAAATGAAAATACAAATCTGATTATTTTTTCTGGATATTTTACTACAAAAAATAATTGATATACGTAATTCACCTGGTAATCAGATACAGGTAGCTTGTTGGCAGGGCCAGAGACAGAAATAATAAAAAGGTTGTAGAAAATAAGTACCTACCTATTTACAGAAATGAGAACGAGATAAATCAACAATAATAAAAAAAAGAGATTTTTCCCAAACAAGACAAAAATCTTCAAAATATTATGACGTAGTAGAACTTGATCTACTGAGTTTCCTTTGTGGTTTTATTATTCGGTCCATCAAAAGGTCAACTACTACGTAATTCGTTTTTTTGGGGTAAAAATGGTTTCCAATTTTAGATTACGTAGGTACCTTAAATAATGCCAAGATTTTGATTATTATTCAACCACCATAAACAGTTTTAAAAGGCGGGTTTTCCTACCTGCGTGCTTGAGATTGGGTAGATAGGGACCAATCATTACGTTACTTTCATTACGTTGGCGTAGAGCGAACAAAACGGATTACGAAATATGGAATAAACGAGAAACGAATTTTCTCAATTCGTAATAGTTATTAATAAACAAACAAAAAACAAAAAAATTTCATTATCGTACGGACTTTCAAATATAGTACAGTTATCCAAAAATAATAATATATTGTTATCCTTATCCTCGTGTGAAATGTTTTTCTTCGTAATTATATAGTTTATTGTATATCAATATGTACAGGGTTGTGTGGAACAATCCGTATATATTTGAGATACGAGTACTTATGGTGGAAGAGCTTTCATTGGTTTATGCGAATTGTTTGGAGGGTGGGGGGAGATGGGGTTATTTCCAACCCCTGTGCTCTGTGCGTTCTAATATTTATAATCTAATAATATTTAAAAGTTATTTCCTTAATCGTGTAACTTTTCGGTCTTTGTTTGCTAAAACTTAACAGTAAAGAGGTAAATAAAAGGATAAACTAATGTACTGTGGAATTGTCCAATGTCCTATTTCGATCTCAGTTAGTCCAGTATCAGTTGTTTAACATATATAACTAAACTAACTAACTAACCATCACACCGTTTCTCCGGAGGGGTAGGCAGAGAGGACGAACCGTCAAACAACTCGATCTTGGCATACACTTCTTGATTCACTTGATCGTACCATGTCTTCCTCGGACGTCCGCGGCTTCTTCTTCTATTTACATTACCGTCATATATTCTCCTTACACTGCTTTCTTCGGCCATTCGCTCTACATGCTATCATCTATGATCATCTATCCAAACCATCTATGCGTCCCTTTCTTAATCTTACTCATTACATTTAACAGATGTCATTTATAAAATAAAACTTAATATTGTCATACAAAAAGTTTATAATATAGCCTTCTAGGCTTCTTCGTACATGTCTTGCTCTGCGTAGGTACACTTTATCCCTGGCTCGGGATTCTTGAAATAAACGTGTAATAATTCAATAATTGAATCTCACTGGAACCCGCACGTGCATATGAGCTACAATGAGCGTGCACGTACCATGTGTGAACCTGTAAAACATGTTCAATGTTCGCCTGCACTCTGGAAACTTCACATGTTGTGTGTTTGTTCGCGTTGGCCAATCGTATTGTCACGTGCTAGGTCGGATTAGAAAGCTATACAAACCAAGAGCACGCAAATATGTGAAGATACATTATCAGAGGTACGTACCGTACATGAACATAACATATAATATATACATCCATCAATAATGATGAATATATAATACACATTTGTGTCGTGCAGCTATAATAGGGTAGGTGTATAGTCCCTTAGGTGCTTCATGACATAGTAAAGGCATGTCACTGATAGCTCTCCCTCTTTGTCATAAACGACGGATGAATCAGAAAGAGAGATAACGGCGTAGTGCTCTGCAGCAAGATCAAAATTTTGTTGAAATCCGTCGTGGCGTAGCAACTTCGTAGCAAGCTTGGTTGCTTGCTACTCGTCTGCGACTTAAAATCCAGCGACATTAAAGAAAAAAATACACCCACCATATAAAGGAGAAGACACGGATACACACAGTAATGAATTTACAATATAAAACCCTCCATCCTAACTACTTCTCACAAGTAAACACGAACAGCAGATAAATAACTATGCAAATAAACTTTAAAATGGAAAGAAAATTATTTAAAAATTGTGTTACTGAGAACATAGAAAATTGTGAGAAAATAGAAAAGGTATCAATGTCTAAACGAAGTACGTCGAAGATGTTACTTACCGGAAACATGCTTTCAGTTTTCTTCTGAAAGTAATGAATATATCGAAGAATATGGCGGAAACCTTCAGAGTTTTATTTTGATTAAATAATTCGCACATTACTGTGATTGGATTTCTGAGATTCCAGTTGTTCTGGGTGGTACTTTTTTGTTTATTAGTTCAAGTAAATTATTTATGTACAAATCAATAGATTTGTAAGAAAAAATATTTGTCTTGTTGGGAGAGTTTACAGAGCCAGTTAAAGGATTATTTATCACCTATTGGATAAAACATCATGATTCTAGTTCATGTTAAGTTAGGCCATGTGCAAGTTGTCAATAGGTGCCTAACCATTAAATATTTCAGCCCCGCCGTAGATAGAATTCATAGGATCGTACCATCGTTGGTGATTTCAAAAAGGTTTGAATGTATTCATGATAAAAGGCTACTCCACGTAAATAAAAAAAAAATAAAAAAACGGTTTCAAGGCATCGAAAAATGTTTAAGTTTGTTATTTTCCATTTCGTACTTCTTTACATAAATAATCCTTGCATTAAGTACATTCAAGCATCGGAGTGAATAAAAAAAAACTATACATTGCTTCAACAAGTGGAGTAAAGTTAACTAGGGGTGTAATATCACTTAATTACACGATATGAATGAATTGTTATTATTATTATTATATCGGCCAACCGTTAAATTCCCCGGGGCACATTGTGCCAGTTCCCTTTCACCCTGCCCGCCATGTTCATCCGTCTGGTTGTGGTACAATGGCAGGTCAACAGTTTCTCTTTTTATGTTTTCGAATCAATCAATAAACGTTACGATTTATTACAAATGTTTCATGTAGGTTCATTAAAACTTAACAACATGATTACAAATGAATGTAATTACTCGTATGAAGTATTGACATGTGGCTGTTTGTATGGTTGCAGGACGTGGCCTTCATTAACCCCGCCAACGTGGTGTTCGTATACATGCTGGTGAGGGAGCTCGTGGATGGGGAGACCATCGGCCGAGAGCAGGAGCTGCAAGCCGTCGTGCTCACCTGCCTCTACCTCTCCTACTCCTACATGGGCAACGAGATCTCGTACCCGCTCAAGCCCTTCCTCGTAGAGGACTCCAAGGAGCGCTTCTGGGACCGCTGCCTACTCATAGTGGAGCGCCTCTCTTCCAGCATGCTGCGCATCAACTCCGAGCCCGGCTTCTTCACGGAGATCTTCACCGAGTTGAAGGCGTGCGGCGCGTCTGCCAACTGCGGGCAGGCACCTATGGGCATGGGTAACAGCATGGGTAATAACGTGGTTAACGGCATGGGGAATACCATGAGCAACGGGATGGGTAACTCTATGAACAATGGCATGAGTACCCCTATAGGTCCGCACATGAGCAACGCCATGGGGAGCCACAGCATGGCCAGCACTATGTGCGCGCAACCCGCCGTTGGGAGTGCGGCTTGACGCATGGAGGTGACCGTGGTACGGCTCCTGCTCGCGGGCCACCCTCAGCGCTAGATGAACTGTATGCCTTATGGTTTTCTCAAATTATTGACAGTGCCGTCTTTTTACATACCTAAATAATATTACATTATAGAATAAATGAAACAACACACCCACATACACGGTTTATCCGGATACCTCTCAAAGATCACAACATTCACTTTGGAGAAACTAGAATCCGAGTGCGTCCAGAGCCCGCGCACCTATCGAGGTGCTTGGGAACATGCTTGCTGTGTATTATTCCCCACGGCTCAGTTGATGGCGAGAAACAGGCATTCTGTTGAGGTGTCTGGGATGCATTACGCGTGTTGTATGGGAGTTTGTAATGCTTATTGTTCATATGGCATCTACACCGCGCCCTAGTCAATCGAATAACGATGCAAATATAACAATATTATTTATTGAACAGGGAGTTCAATCAATTATTTAGAAAAGTTTTGAGAATTAAAAAATATATATACTCAGAACGACTGAACGACTTAACCAGGCTAGGTTAACTCTGTATACATTATACAACAGGGTGGTGCGTAAATAGCGCATCGAGAAAATTGAGAGATTCTTTTTCAAATACTAAAATGAGCAAAATAATCCTCAATAATTTTGAACAACAAATTCGACTATTAATATTTTTAAATGTCGCATTGGAAGAGCCAGGTAACCTTCGTAAACTTACTTAGAAAATCTCAATTAAAATTTTATACCAATATTGAATCAATTTTCATACTCCAATACCAAGCATTGCTAATAAGTAATCTACGTAACTATCGATAGAATATCCTATGAGTAGGTATCACGCACGGGCGGCAGTTACTTAGTGTCTAAAGTTTATTTTGAATATGTTTTTTTAAATATCATGAATAATAAAACAATGGACATAATATTATGTACCACATACAAAAAAAAACAGAGGTTGTAAAGCATTTTATACAATATAATAACAGTAGTCTCCATTGTATTATTCTGAATGACTTGTTTTGAAGTTATTTCCCAATGTAACTAAATTAGCCGATTGAGTATAATTTCTCTTCTATACGTATGCACGCTATCATAGCATTACTAAAACTAAAACCTCCATTTCTTACTAAGATATACTTGCTGCCTTTATTACCTACTACTAATAGGTACTTGGTTCTTGAAAATAAATCCTTATATTATATATTTGTTTACGAACAGATTTTCATTTGAAAGCTAAAAGTAATTCGTTATTATTTCTACATCAATACGTCTTAAACGCTTATTTTTTACAAAAATGAAACATTGAACTAACAATTATTACTCATTAAAATACCTATTCATTAGGAATATTAGTGTAAAGTTTCTGTGGTAAAAACTAAATTAATGTAAATTTATGCACTGGTTTAGTAATACGAGCATTAGAAAGGGTTTATATTAAAATGACGTAATTTTAAATGGTTTATGTAAATGCTAGAATTAGTCAAATAAATGCCATTACTATTAATAAATGCAATCTTGCCTATAATGTTAAAGCGCGTTCGGGTAGGTTTTCAGTTGAGGCAACGTTGGTTTAAAAGGCAATCATCTCTTACAAATACATAATATAGGTAGCTTCACATTATCATACAAAAGAACAACAATAATGAAGTGTATTTGATATGAAAGGTTTTTTTAAATTTTACATACTAAATGTAAATACTCGTACATAATGTGATTTCTGGGATAGTTTTAGAACGATGTCATTTATTCACTCTATTACTTAAGATTCTTGTTGACTTCGCTACAAAAGCTCGCTGTTCGCAGTCTCAGAAATTCCACAGTATCTAAAATCAGATTAACTTTGATTTCGAATAAATGTTTTGATGTTTTTTTACGTACGATTGACAAAGTCAGAAAGCAATCAAACTCTATTCAGTTAGCCAGTTACTGGGCCTCCACTCACAACAGTATTGAAGAATTTCACAAACTAAATCATCATCGTACACTAATGTAGAATATACATTTTATGGAAAGCCAAAGAGTATGTTTTGAATTTGGCTGAAAAGGTCTACATGGAACCCTAGATGTAATACGGTTGTGGAATATCCTCTAGTCCGTAGTGGATGGTTCTCATTTTAAATATTTCAAATTTATTGTATGAGCAATAAACATACAACTCGGTCCCACGTTTCAATGAGCTTCAAATTGTTACTCAAAAAGGCAAGTTAGTAGAGGAAAAACAAAGTATCAACTGCCGTGTGGTCAGGTGGTCAGATGGTCTGGGGAAGTGGCCAGTTGTTGGGTGGACTGGTGGCCAAGAGCCAGACAGTCTACAGACAAGTGCAATACATTATATTATTTTATAGGTGTTACGTTTATAGTTTGTTCTCATTATAGGAATTACCTATCGTAATCTACATTGGCATTTTTTAAATATTATTTATTGTGATTCTAAACCCTTTATAACCTACTCACATATTTTATAAAAAAAATGGTATTAAATATTCTGTAGAGATATTAATAATTTTACTTTATATTGATTTAAGTATATAGTAGTGGAGTGTTCCAAAGGGAAGCTAGTGGAAATAATAAATTAAACCTATCTCTTCTTTACTCCGGGTAGGAACTTCTTTGACCGTTTTTTTTAAGTTTGCTAAAATAGGAAGGGTGGGCAGTAAAATACGAATAAACATTTATCAGCCCTCGATTAACCAATAAATCTTGTCAAATAATTACTCCCTGCCTATTATAAATATCTAAGATAAATTATTACAGAGTGGACTGACATAATCTCACCCTTCCTTAACAATTTTTCAGTGGGATACCCAACCCAATCAGTATTCATTTAAAAGTAAATTAGCCGTACAGAATATTTATTTAATACCGGTAGATATCACTTGATATTATAATAATTGACTAAAATAGCATTGAACAAGCATCTAGTTAGTAAAATAAGAAAATCTTGAGAGGCGTCAACTGCAGATATTTTTCCACAAAACCGTGAAAAGATCAGATGTATTTGATAACGATTTATTCGTCATAACATCAGATAACGGCGAAAGATTGTTAAAAATTTCTAAGAGAAACTGATTAAATGTTTGCATTATTCCAATGTGATTCTTGAAGTAGGTGATATTCAGAATTCAATGCGACGGTAGCCTCTTCTCGTAAGGTGATGTTACGATTTTGATAAAATCGCTGAATCGAAATACTCTTGAGGTAGGTTTCACACTCTGCCATACGCCTTGGTCGTCCTGCTAGCGGTAAAACCAACAACGTGATACATACGTATTTCATTTGTACTTAATCTTAATGTACTATATTGTCTTGGATATTAGATTTTTATTTGAAATATGTAAGAATATTCCTGTGATTTGTGCTTATAATTTAGAAATTTGTTACAATCGTTATAAATGTTACATTGTACTTGACGTGGGTTTGTTTCTAGAAGAAAATACATAGCAACTAGTTCCGGGGGTGTTGCGAACACTCCCCTCAGTGGGAGCTAAGTCCATTCAGTGAATTCTTTTACGAATAAATTAAAGAAATCTCCGCAATTATTACCGTTAAATTGTAAATAATGTACCCGAATACTGAATTAAAGAAATTTCATATAACATTATTGTCTATTTATTATTAAAGAAATAATCAACGCAATAAGTATACGGTGTTGTGGAACGTGACCTACCTATTTAACAAACAAAAACTATAAGATTAAAAAACATCAACCTTGGGCACAGAGGTAAGTCGGGAAGCCCAGGGAAAACATGACACGATCAAGTGAATCAAATACTCTAGTTGGGCCGTGTCAAGAGTCAGAATAATGGAAGAATATATTTATGTGACATGATCTATGATTTAACAAACAAAAACTATAAGATTAAAAAACATCAACCTTGGGCACAGAGGTAAGTCGGGAAGCCCAGGGAAAACATGACACGATCAAGTGAATCAAATACTCTAGTTGGGCCGTGTCAAGAGTCAGAATAATGGAAAAATATATTTATGTGACATGATCTATGATTTAACAAACAAAAACTATAAGATTAAAAAACATCAACCTTGGGCACAGAGGTAAGTCGGGAAGCCCAGGGAAAACATGACACGATCAAGTGAATCAAATACTCTAGTTGGGCCGTGTCAAGAGTCAGAATAATGGAAGAATATATTTATGTGACATGATCTATGATTTAACAAACAAAAACTAAGATTAAAAACATCAACTTGGGCACAGAGGTAAGTCAGGAAGCCCAGGAAAACATGGCTTACGATCAAGTGAATCCAAATACTCTAGTTGGGCCGTGTCAAGTCAGAATAATGGAAGAATATATTTATGTGACATGATCTATATAGTTATTGACAAAACTATAAGATTAAAAACATCAACCTTGGGCACAGAGGTAAGTCGGGAAGCCCAGGGAAAATATGACACGATCAAGTGAATCAAATACTCTAGTTGGGCCGTGTCAAGAGTCAGAATAATGGAAGAATATATTTATGTGACATGATCTATGATTTAACAAACAAAAACTATAAGATTAAAAAACATCAACCTTGGGCACAGAGGTAAGTCGGGAAGCCCAGGGAAAACATGACACGATCAAGTGAATCAAATACTCTAGTTGGGCCGTGTCAAGAGTCAGAATAATGGAAAAATATATTTATGTGACATGATCTATGATTTAACAAACAAAAACTATAAGATTAAAAAACATCAACCTTGGGCACAGAGGTAAGTCGGGAAGCCCAGGGAAAACATGACACGATCAAGTGAATCAAATACTCTAGTTGGGCCGTGTCAAGAGTCAGAATAATGGAAGAATTTATTTATGTGACATGATCTATGATTTTTTAATCTGAATACCGCACAAGAGTCTCAACTGTTTCCAACCATCTAAAGCCAGTGGACTATGGCATCCCCAATTGGGATATGTTATGAGGCAGAGGGTATTGCGGAGGGGAAGGATATGGGGAAGAGGAAGGTGGGGAAGTACCTAGCTATTCAGATCAAAGTTGCCTAACTTGAATAAATTGTAATCTTTTGTGGCTTATATTTTCTAAATAAAAATAAAAAATGCTTCTCATCCTCACTAGATATTTGCCATACCTTTTGATTAAAAAATATGATGTGAAATATATATATATATATAATGGGTGGGTATTTGGCCTCTAATCCAAAATTAAGTTTTCTATGAAACTGGCCGCACAGCCGTTCCTCTTAAGGGAAACATTATAAATAGATCGTCTTTAAGTGATTTCACCACAGTTTGATAATGTCTTCGGGAGGCGAAACAGCTGTCACGCGTAATAATAACTTTCCAGCGGATTTCATAAATAATGCGTTTTTACTAAATGACAATAGTTATTATAAAAATATACCATATATTTAAATGAATTAAAATGTACTTTTAATTATATCACCGGTCAGTGGCTGAGTTGGCATCGCGTTTGGGTCTCACCCAGGCGTCGTGACTTCAATTCCTCGCCCCCCTAAGTCCTCCATTACGACACAACCAACATCTTCCACTTACTGTGATGGTAGTAAGAGATTTTCAAATATTGTCAGGTTATTCGTAACCAGGGAATATTTGTCTTTCTTTTTAATAAAAAAAAAAATTAAAAGAAATGGAGACAAATTAAACTTGAACACATTTTTTTTAAATGCATTGTATTTATTTTTATTTTCTTCAAATATAAAAAATTGCTTTTTTTAAACATTACCATGCAATTATTTCGCTGTAAAGCGTAAAAAAATAACACCAAATATGAATATTAAATTTCCTTAGAATACGATGATGTCAAATCATCTCCTTCCAGGAATTACCACTAATTTCTGAATAATGTTTGAAATTGATGTGAAAAATATTCACTTAAATCATAGTGCTTTTTTTAAAGTTTGATCTATTTTCCTGTACACCATCTTGGTGTCTCAATTCAAAACCATTTAAAAGATCGCAGCGCCCTCCTTATCTGTCTACTTTATTTTGACGACCTGTATGACACGTATAAAACGTTTTTTTTTATATCAGCATTATTTTCTAATGTCAGCATTTAAATCACACCAATCTCATGTTAGTGCGTGAGATATGATTCGTATTTGAATGCCGTTTAACACATTTTAAGTCGCGTCTCCTGCGAACGCTTTTCCGAAACATTACACAAAAACATTTGTTTTCATACACATTCCGTCTCCTGCAAAAATGTTTTGGTAGATAACATTTTGCATAGACAACAGGATGAGTTCAAGAATTTTGAATGTACTGCATATTTTTACAGGTTGGAATAAAATACCATTGTTTTGGTTATTGTTTGAATTTAAAAAAAAAAAAAAAAAAACAATATAAATATCAATGAATGTAAAAATAATAAGAAATATATTCTGTAGTCAATGAATGTGTTTATCACGATGATTGAATATGCATAAGCACGACTTTCTTAATATGCACAAAATTAATGAAAAACACTTTTTGTTAGTTTAATTACATTACTATTTCAGTCACCGGAGAAGCAAAATCACGCATTTTAATTAATTTAAAGTTTCGAGTTTTTGTGTGGCTTTTAGGTCATTTTTTTTATTTCCAAAAAAAGCCCAAACTAAGAACCTGAAAACCTATTTTATGTCTAATTAAAACATTGTATTACATATAAAGTAGGTTTTAGGTTTTTAGTTTGTTTTTTTTTTTAAATAATAATAAAAACTAACAAGAAAAAGACGTGCTTATATGGATATTTACCTCACGATGTTCAGTTTTAAAAGTTTTTAATATGTGGGATGTAATGCTATTAGAAATAGACACAAAATAAGAGAAAACAAATACATAAAACTGATACATAAGCAAACTTCTTATAATAATATACAGTGGTACCTTGACATACGAGTGCCCCAACATACGAGTTTTTCGAGATACGAGCCGGCGAGCGAGTGATTTTTTGCTTTGAGTTACGAGCGAAATTCGAGATACGAGTTCGGTTTAGCAGGTCGGCCGGTAGCACGCGACCGCGCGTGCGCGGCCACGCCCACTACGGTACGTGAATCAGTTAGCAGCGTGCTCCCGCTGTGATAAGTTGTGTTTGCGTTTTGTGTTGCATTTACATTTACATTTACAGTTGTAGTTCATTTATTTTTATAACCATGGATCGGAAGAAAGTTTGTGAAAAGTCAAGTGCTAAGAAAAAGATGATGAGTATGGAATTAAAACGTGAAATTATAGAAAAACATGAGCAAGGTGTTCGAGTTGTTGACTTGTCGAGGCAGTATGGGCGTAGTACGTCCATGATATGTACTGTGCTTAAACAGAAGGAGTCAATAAAGAGTGTAATGCCGGCTAAGGGCCTTACGATAATTTCCAAGCTGCGAACCTCCCTTCATGAAAATATGGGGAAACTGCTGATGGTGTGGGTGACAGAGAAGCAGCTCCAAAGAGATACCTTGACGCAGACCATCATTTGCGAGAAGGCAAGAGCGATCTACGGAGATTTGCTGAAGCAAACCCCGCAGACTTCCATCGACGAGGCATCGGATGAGTCATTTAAAGCCAGCCGGGGCTGGTTTGAGAATTTCAAAAAGAGGACCGGTATTTACTCCGTTATCAGGCATGGTGAGGCAGCAATCTCAGATATGAAGGCAGCTGAGGATTACATTAAAACGTTTTCCGATCTAATAAAATCCCAAGGATATATCTCTCAGCAAGTCTTCAACTATGATGAGACAGGGCTGTTCTGGAAAAAGATGCCGAATAGAACCTATATAACGGCAGAGGAGAAGATGATGCCAGGCCACAAATCTACGAAGGACAGATTGACTCATCCTCGATAATGCCCCTGCTCATCCACCAAACCTCGAAGATGACATCCTCGAGGAGTTCAAATTTATAAAGGTTCTCTACCTACCACCCAACACCACTCCTATCCTGCAGCCCATGGATCAGCAGGTGATTTCTAATTTTAAGAAGCTATACACCAAGCATCTGTTTCGGCGCTGCTTTGAAGTGACGGAGAACACAAACCTCACCCTTCAAGAGTTCTGGAAGGAGCAATTTAATATAGCGATTTGCCTAAAAATTATCGATCAGGCCTAGCTGGGTGTTACAACGAGGACCTTGACCTCTGCATGGAAAAAGCTGTGGCCTGAAGCTGTAGCTGAAAGGATCTACGAAGAATTGGAACCCGGTATGTCAGTAGAGGAGGAGATTGTCTCTGGGGAAATCCATGGGTCTAGAGGTGGAAGAGAGAGACGTGAACGAGCTCGTCAAGAAGCACACCCAGGAACTGACGATTGAGGAGATACAAGAGTTACAGTAACAGCAGCATACGGAGGTTATGCAAGAAATTGGTTTCGAGGAGTCAGAGGAGGAGGAGGTTATTTCTACAAGTGAGATAAAGGAGATCTTAGGAATGTGGGAGAGAGTTTCACAGTTCGTGGAAAAGAAACACCTAGAAAAAGTTGCAATAGGTCGTGCATCTGATCGTTTTAATAACACTTGCCTAACTCATTTCCGGAAAATTCTGAGAGGGAGGAAGAAACAAACCTCCTTGGACATGTTTTTTTCTAAACGGCCTACAGGTGAAACCGAGAAAAATGTAGCGAAAAAGGCAAAGACCAGTGAGGATATCTAATTTATTTCTTTACATTCTCTTTTTTGTTTTTGTACAATAAATATTTGTCATTTATAAATACGTTTTTATTATTCAAAACCACGTAACAAAAATAACTGGGGTGACATTTTGGGGGTTGGAACGGATTAATGGTAGTTCAATTGTTTTGTATGGGGAAATTTGCTTCGAGATACGAGTAATTCAAGATACGAGCAAGGTTGCGGAACGAATTAAACTCGTATGTCGAGGTACCACTGTATTATAATTTCGCTCAGTACACATAACCTAAAAAAACCCGTCCGATTTATGACGAAGTACCATCGGACGGGACGCATAGATAGATTAGCACCGTGTGGCGATTTAAAAAAAAATTAAACAAACCCTTCCCCTCTTCCCCTCTTAACCAGCGAGAGGAATGTTTTCCATCGATTGCGGAAGACAAAAACATTTTATACGCGCACAAAAATGTGTACGGTAAGGCCCTTTGTTTTGTTTTTTTGTTGTTGTTGTAAATTTAAAAAAAAACAGTCGCGGGAGACGCGGCTTTACGAAAAATGTTTAGTTTCAATAATTTCTTGTGGTAGATTTGTTTTTATCAAGTGATGTTTTCAGTGATTCAAGCAATTCTCGAATTGTAAATTCTTTCGTGGTTATTTTTGACATTATCATCATATTATTGTTACATAAAAGGGGTAGTTAAAGGAAGATTGGTATTCGGTTAAATTGATCAAGTCCCCAAGACAAAATGGCTTCCAGGGGAAATATTCGAATATTTATTCTTGGCTGTGCAGGTAAAATATAATAACAAAATCTTCGGGACTCCCGGGTCGCGCAAAATGAAATTGATTAATATTTATTTTAATGAATTATTTTTATTTATAGGGAATCTATTCTTCTCTATGTAGACGCCGTTTCAGCAGGCCAGCTCGCCACATTATCTTCCTACGATCATCCCCACTGAAGTACATCTTACCTTATTTTCCTCTACCACAATCATGCTCCACAACCATGTCCTTGTTCTCCACCACCACCATAACCATATGAGGTACCTGCTCCACCATCATGTTCTTGCGCTCCATCACCGCCATCGCCATGTGAGGAGCCTACTCCACCACCATGCCCTTGTCCTCCACCACCGCCATCGTCATGTGAGGTACATGCTCCACCACCATGCCCTTGTCCTCCACCACCGCCATCACCATGTGAGGTACATGCTCCACAACCATGCCCTTGCCCTCCACCGCCACCACCACCATGCAATTATTAAAAATATAAGTATTCTTACTTTTCTATCCTATAATATTATCAGTAAGTAAGGATAATTAACACGACAGTACACATATAAAAAATATATTCTTATGTAATATAAATCTTTACACTTTTGAGTGAAATTTGATTTTCATAAGTTCTACAAAGATATACATACTGTTAGGAATGGGGGGAAAAGGGGACTAGGGGAGAAGAAAGGGACACGTGGGAAGCCAGTGTTAGGAAAGGAGGGAAAAGGGGAAGAAGAGGGTTGGGGAAAAGAAGGCAGTACAAACTCACCTCGAGGCCAGAAGCAGAACTGGTCCCAGGCTCCACTGCGGTTAGCTCAGCTGGTAAAACATTGCGTTTCTCATCTCAAAGTCAATGGGTCGGCCGCTGCCTTAGGATCGGAATTGGTAACTAGCTACTTGAATGAAGAGTGTGTGCTTTCTATTCAGGGTTTATTTATAACAAATCATGGGCAGGTAAATTACATACGGGATTCACCACAAAGGGTGGTACCTAATCTGTTCCTGACAAATCTCTCTCTGATGGTTCTCCAACCGGACATGTTATTTGAAAAGGTAAATGTATAAAATAAATGTAAAGGTATAAATCAGCACATAATGAGTGGGGAATATAGTAGCAGCTTACATGAATAAATGGAAATCGGGTGACGCTGGCGGCATGTCTGGGTCTCCACGCGGACAGCTTCCACGGGATCACAGGTAGATTATGCACTCCAACACTGATTTTAACAATTAGAGGGAAGCACACACCAGGCGTTTACAAGGTGCTGGTGTAATAACTGACTGCTACATGCCGTAGGCACACATGCAGTTGATAATTCCATGTCTGGATTAGGAAATTCAATGGCGTGCGTTCGCGTGCTCAAGACACCAGAACGTGCTTGACAACCCCGTGCTAGACACGGGGTTGTCAAGCATTCATTCGTCATTCCTAATCTAGTAGGAATGATGCAATATCGAGCGGCTACGTGACCAAGGCACACACACAGCTGATAGCTCCGTTTCTCGATTCAGAATGAGATGGCGGCTGATCGCTTCGCGAGCCCACGTCGTCCAGCCACCGGAAATTATCTCACCGCTGTCTCATTGGTTGATAAACAATGATAGTCGGCGGAAACTTACCGGATTGGTTGATAATGGTCATGTGATGATCGCGAGACGTAATGCTATTGGTTGAAGCGTAACGTTTTGCAATCGAGCGGCTAGGCGTAAACCAGTGGCTAGAAGTATTATTCCTCCAACGACTGGAATATCCTATTTGTGTTACGTAACAATACTTATGTTACAGAACGTTAATATATTTATAAAATCATCAGTTTGAGATGTCACTTAATTCTACTTAAAAGAAAATTGATTTTGGATGTAAAAATGAAATGTAAAAACAAATACTGTTTTTTTTTCATTTGTTGATTTTCTCATTGCCTGTAGATACATAAAAACACATTTATTTAGTTATTTATTTAATACAGAATTAAAAAAAAATAAAAATAATAAAAAAAACATATGTCACTCATCTCACTAGGACAGTCCTGTGTTGAGATGAGGAGCTTTATAATTTAGTGAAACAATAACCCAAACCAAAATAAACCAAATATAAAAAAAAACATGATTACAACAACAACAAAAAACAAAAACCACTTTCGCCAAAGTTATTTAAACTACAAATTGAGGCGTTTTGGGCACGTTCGAATTCGGCGGGAATGTGTTATTCCAGAGGGAAGACGTCTAGTGGGCCGCCCCAGACACAAATGGGAGAAGCAATTCTAGAGGCTGATCCTACTATGGACGGATTCCATTGACATAGCCTGGAGGCGCCTTGTTGATGCGATGTGTCCCCGACCCGACTAGGGCAAGGGGAAGGAGATGATAAAGGTAATAAATTCTACAGTAAGTTGGGCAGCACATTTATAGTTGACAACAATATTCACTGTAAACCAAATGAAAATAAATTTGATGATAAAACGTTCGTAAATGTTAAAAACCAACATATCACACGACTACACTACAAGGTGCTCGCTCGGAAATGAAAGAAATACTGCGTGTAAGGGCGAGAAGGACGTCGGAGAGTTATTATTTATTAATTCAAAATAATGATAGTATTATTACGCCATACGATAAACATGATGTTTTTAAAGAGAAAAATATTTATTAAATATTTTATAAATTTACATAGGCTTAGTATTTATCAAAATCTAATCAGAAATATTACTTTTTCTGACAGTATGTTTTATCAAATATTTAAAATACGAATATGATTTTTACAGTGGAGGAACGTATTTTTAATCCTTTATCGTTGCGTTTTTTCTAAATAAACATAACCAAAGATTTGTAATCCGTTTTACAAAAAAAAAAAACATTAAAGTTACGTAGTGTTCATAAAAAAATTAAACCACACACTGTTATTTTTTTAAAATTTATCTTATCGACAAGTTACAGAAAAACCTTCACAGCATTTTTTAAGGACACCCAAATTTTTTTAATGTTTTTAATGAACGGTCAGAAATGTGTAATATTTCTGATTATATTTTGATAAATGCTAAGCCCATGCAAATTTAAAAAAAAACGTAATAAATATTTTTCTGTAAAAACACCATGTTTATCGTATTGCACAATAATATTATGATTATTTTGAATTAACAAATAATAACTGTCCGACGTCCCTCTCCCCGTTAAGCGCATATAACGACATAATTATATAATATGCGGAATACCAACAATTTATCAGTCTATTATGATAATAGATGATTGTCCCGATAAAACATTTTTACAATTCATATTATAATGTTGGTATATTTTTAACAATTGATAATATTACGAATAATGTATCACAACTTTTTCGTGTATTTTAATAATTTATCGGGAATGTTAATACTTAATAGGGATTAATTAGGATTATGATTTCATATTTGTACATCATCTATCTTTTACTTTTACTAGACACCCGAAAACATTTTCAAAAAAGTTACATAAATTTTATAGTATTACTAGCTGAAGTACCCGGCGTTGTCCGGG
Source organism: Halesus radiatus (assembly GCA_022606495.2). Lineage (NCBI taxonomy): Eukaryota > Metazoa > Arthropoda > Insecta > Trichoptera > Limnephilidae > Halesus > Halesus radiatus. The sequence goes on along the minus strand of JAHDVE020010805.1, from coordinate 5,420 downwards.
GTTATTTACGCTTTGGAGGAAAGTGTTGAGGTTGTCATAAAGGTGTTACCCCTACCCCTACCCCCACCCTCACCACAACTCGATAATTTTCCTATTATTTTGAACATCAAGTGTGCGAAATTTCATCAAGCTCGGAATAAAACTGTAGATTTGGATACAAAACGAACAGCGCCCGCCCGAGACATTCTACTTAATATAATAGAACAAGAAGAAGATAATATATTATTATCCAAAAGCACCATTGATGTGCACATACCACAAAACAGCACTATTTAAATTTTCCCGTTTGAATTAAATCTTCATTATTATAATATATTATTATGTGTATATTAATTACAAGTACCTATGTAAAATATATACTTATACATTTTACACTATATAGGTATAAATATGTTTTTGTCAGTCAAGGTATTAATAATTTATTAGGAAATTACCTCCTATTTATCAAGAATGTGTCATAACATATATTAGAAATAATATCACCATAATATTGCAGTTCTCTATGAATCATTTAACAGGAAAAATGAAAAACGTATTGTTCTTTTAATGATTTCTTATTTGTTACTTCATAAAGGAAAAAGTAGGTATCCTGTGTACTGAATAATTAACATGTCGTCATGATTTTATCATGACGTTGACCCTTTACGTGAGTAGGAAGTGTCGGAATAAATTATTAGTCATCAAATGCTATACGCGTATAAAAGGTTGAACTGTTAGTTTTTAACAACGTCATAATGTGTTTTAATGGCAAATCGATAAAATATCCGTACATTGATATTTTATTAATCAGGCCTGTTAATTTATCACTAGGGCAAGAATCGACTTATCTCCGTGTATGACATGTATAACTCGTTTATGTGTCAATCTACATATTTTTTAAATTTATTTATTTGCATTGGGAACATTTGTATTTGAAAAATATAGTAATTTATCATCAATTGAGGTACATGTAAGTTAACGTTGCATTATGTTCGCCTGGTCGATATTAATTCCTAGCAAAACATATTGTCTTTCCTAGGGAATTAAATATGTGGTCGGTATCAAAATATCGAGTTGTAAGGTGTTTTATTTTTATTTTTAATTTATTGTTGAAGCTCTTTTCGGTGGGTTCCGAAATTGTACTAGAAAAAAAGAAAATGAAGATATAGAAGAAAGAAAGAAAGAAAAAAAAACGAAAATTATGTACTCTTCAAAAAATATATAAAAGTTAATTAATATTTTTTAACAGTTTCTCGGACTCCGTTCTTCCCAGGTCAATAAGGCATTTGGTAATATTTTTGCCGAAGGATGACAATTCGCAGTTTTTAACATCGGGGGAGATTTTATTGTAGATTTTTGGTTCAAGATAATTGTGTGTTTTTTGGTACATTGTTGTACTCACTGGGATTGTCATATCATTTCTGCTACGGCCTCTGGTTTGATACGTGTGTTCGATTTTACTAATATATTTTATGTTTTTGTGTACATTTGTGATGATTTTTTTTATGAAACTTTGTCACACGTCCAGCGTATTAAAATCTTTATAGAGGAATACACTAGGATACCTGAAATGTTTCCTAATAATAATAATAATAATAATAATCGGACCATTTCTATAGCGCCGCTTTTGTGAAAAATCACCGCAGGGGCGCTGTACAAATATTACTTCCTATTCTTATATTACGTCTATTCTACGAATTTATATAATATTTATTTTTTTTACATTTATTTTCTCTTTTTGGACAGGCTATCATTGCACATTATTTTATAGACCATATAAAGATATGCAGTTAAATTATCAAAACTAAATTTAATGTTAAATTGAAAAAAAAAAAGAAGCTAACTGTATTTATTCCTTACGATACGCAAGACGCTAATACAAATGATAGAGTGATTGTTTCCATTATATTCAAGAATGTATTTAAGCTAATAAAAAGAATTATTATCCATATTTTTAAGATAAATAACACAGAATACTCTTAAAAGGGTGGAGCGGCGGGGGAGGATGGTGGCCGGGGGGGATTGATCCATAGGGCCCTCAAAATCTTCTTTATCTTGGTGACGCCCCTGGGCGGCGTGACGGGACGGTTGATGTTGGTCTGCACGTACGCCAGGTGGCGCTTTTCGGCCGGCTTCAGGATCCGGAAGGAGCACTTCAGCGTGTCGTCCACTGACATCATTGCTCCTGCATTATCGAATTCCCCGCAGTAGATGGGCGCCAAGAAATGGGTGACCAGTTGCTTCTTGGCAAAGAACTCATACCCGTCCTCTACCATCCGATGCACCCGGCAGATCAGGTCAAAGTCGTGCTTGTTGAGGAACTTGGCCACTATCTCAATGACGAAGGTAAAGGCTCGTTCTCGCCCCAGCTGGCGGTGTACTTGTTGGGGTCGGACCACAGCAGGTCGAAGAGCACCCCACTTCCCGGTTGGTTGTATACAATATTTTTTTACAACCACCGTAGCCCGAATAACCGTTTCTTTTAACTTTTGGCACTTCGCTAGTACATATGGTAAGGACCTTCGACCGACCGCCAGATGTGACCGATGTCCGATGCGTTAATTCGGAAGAACGAAGCAGATTTCAACTCAAAATATTTTAAATATTTAGGTTTTTATTATAAACTTGATTTAAGCTCGAAACGACAGCACTAAAATTATATAATTTTTATAAATGTAACCTAAAAATTATTGCGGTTATTTTATGCTATTTTTATACCGGGAAAATTAAAAACTTCCCAATATTTCCAAGATAAACCAGGAGCGACTATAAAACGCAGCCGGCAGCCACGAGGGCGCCTAGACTAGTGATGACTCTGATTACTGCTTTCTGTGCCTTTAGTAGTGGGTCAATTATTGTAGTTCCTGATCCCCCCCCCAGCCAATAAAACCTTAGGTTGGGATGGAGTTGCATAGCCCAAAATATATTTTTCTTAAATTTATTTGGTTTAATACTTTCTTAAAGAATAAAAAATGAATATTAATTTTCTAACCTTTTTTGCAAGATTTTCAATGTAACACAGTAACAAAGCATCGGAGTGTTTTGACTTATGCAATTTGATTTATGTATGGTGTACTCGGTTGTCCAGCCTTAGTGGCACTGAATCTAAGATATTTCGTTTTTGTGGTGTTTAATGTAAGAAGGTTTTCATCAAGTCATTGGTTGACTAGTTTTATGCCAGTTTCCGCGCTGTGATGGGTTTCATTTCAGCAATTTCCTTCGAACAGTAAAACTATGTCATCTGCAAAAGCATTCATTTTGCCGCCTATTGTTAAAGAGCATAATTCATTTATGTACATTATAAAAAGTAGGGGTCCAAGCATACTACCTTGAGGTACACCATAGTTAATCTCTAGTGAAGTGCTCTTAGATGTACCGTTTTTCAATTGCTGTGATCTACCTGATATAAAGCTCTTTAACCAGTCCTATGGCCTGCCCGTTATTCCTATGTGCTGTAGTCGTTTGAGGAGAAGTTTGTGGGAGATTGTGTCAAAAGCCTTGGCAAGATCTAAAAATATTGCGATGGTTTTCTTTCCACAGTCTATATTACTAGAGATAGTTTCTGTAAGGTGTGCTATAGCTTCGTTGGTTCCTCTTCCTGACCTAAAGCTGTACTGCTGTGGGCTCAAGAGGTTATGACTTTCTACGTAACTGCTCAACCTATTTTTGAAGATTTTTTCTATGAGTTTTGAGGTGGTGCTCAGAAGAGATATGGGCATATAGTTTTCGACTTGGTTTTTTGGTCCGCATTTTGTGGATTGGAACAAATAAAGATTTTTTTAGGTGTTCACGGAAAATCCCAGAAGAAAAGCTTTTGTTAAAAATGTACGATAGTGGACTGGCAATATAATTCCCTATAGGTTTTACGATTTGAGTGTTTAGGTTGTCAGGCCCTTTTGCATGTGTCGTTTTTAGGCTCAAAATGATTTTCTTAACCTCCTCTTCAGTGGTTGATGAGAATTTGAATTGATTTATAGATTGTTTACATTGTATTTTTTCAACCAGTTTGATTGGTTTCCTTCACTAACTTCTCTGCTATCTTAGAACTAATACTAGTCAAATATTGGTTGGTTTTGCACGCAATCGTATCTGAATCAGTAATTATTACATTTTCCATATGGAGTTCATTAATGTTAGTGTTTTCCACATATTTTTACTGGAGGGGTCTTTATCAAGTTGTTGTTTATAATATCGTTCTTTAGCTTTACGAATGAAATCTTTACAAATATTTCGATATCAATGATAGTTTTGTTGTTTAGAAGTATTGGAGGGGTCTCTTGTCGCCACTTTGTGGAGATGGTTTCTTTTGCGAATAGCTTTCACAATACCACTACTAATCCATGGAGTAAGCTGAACCTTATTGTGAGCAATGTGACGATCTTTAGAATGTTTTTCCACGGATGAGTTGATTTTATTAATAAAAATATTAAGAGCATTGTTTACTTCATTCTCTCTATAAACATCAGACCACTGTTTTTTAATTTAATATTTGAGATTTAATATTTAATATGACGTTATTTTCTGCCATAGAACATAAATAGTCGTAAGATTGTCTGTGCATTTCACCATAAGTATTAATGTTTAAATCACCTATAATTATTTGCTGTTTGTTTTGCTTAGTTAAAAGATCTTCTAAAAATGTATGTATGTCATTGAACGACGGCGATCTATATATAACTAAAAGGCATAAGTTCCTATTAATGATGATCTTAAGGCAGTTTGATTGTCTGATTCTTATTTCTTGTACCTGAGAGTAGACGGTGTCCCGGATGTATACAACAACGCCACTATTTTGATTAATATGATCTGTGGTATAGTATTCATTGAAACCTTGTTTTGATACATATGAGTCATTAAGTCTACATTCTGTGAGTATTAGAACATGAAATACTCCTGTTGGTATTACTAATGTTCCAGGTATCTGACCTGTGAGGCCACGAGGAGTATATTTCCTTCTAGCCAGATTGGTGGGATATTTAGTGGTTCCTTCTTGTGTTTAAATACAATGACAACCGATTTTTTGGAGTCGTACAACGAGTTTGCGTACTCTTCGCATATTCGTACAAGTCGTCTCATCACATTAATCGATGGTGCGAGCAACACCATGTCATCCGCGTAGTTGATATTATTACTCCTTTGTCCGCAGATATGGCAGAATCCGTGAATCGTTGACCTCTTGTGGGTCATTTATGTATACATTAAATAGAGTTGGAGACATACTACCCCTCTTACCTTTTTTAAGGAATAGGAGTTTAGAAGAAGCTCCTGCCCATTGGATATGATTTTTCTGTTGCCCATTCCAAATAGCCAGCAAAATAACTGCTGCTGCTGAGACATCTCGCTTTATGAGTTTTTCCCATAATAAGTGGTGGGAAACACGATTGAAAACCTTGCTAAGGTCTAGAAATACCCATAAACGGTTGTTTTTCTTTTTTATAGTA
>JAHDVE020010804.1:0-73408 GCA_022606495.2 Halesus radiatus | reverse complement strand
TCTACTAACCGAGATTTTTACATTATTTTGTATTTTTACATTTTTAGTTTTTTTTTTTACTATTTTTGTTATTATTGTTACTATTATTATCACTATGTTCTACTACCATAACACGGCATGCGCTTGGTTTGGTGGGTCATTTAATAAAGGTAGACGAATTATACATGAATCAAAAGTCTAATTAGATATAACTTATGTTTTTTAACTTATGTTTTTTAACTTATGTTTTTAACTTATGTTTTTTAACTTGTTTTTTAACTTATGTTTTTTAACTTATGTTTTTTAACTTATGTTTTTTAACTTAAGTCCCAGTAAATTTGAAGTTCTTAAATTTTATGTTCGCATTTTGTTTTAACAACGGCTATAGAATTATTGTTGTCAAAAATTATCGTTCCAAAATAATGTACATGGCCTTGTTAGTAGCCTCCATAATCGAAACAATCCCAAAAAACTTGATATTTACTACTGATGCTCACACTCTAAGCTTTTAGTTTGAGGTAGCGCCTTTCCAATTACGTAATGCCTCATGTCTAAAGACCTTGTTCATCGTTATCTATGATTGTTTCTGAGAGAAGACAATTTTTTTACGCATTATTAGTCAGCTAACCTGAAGGAATGTTAATTATTTACGCCACTATTTTTATAATGATAATAATCTTTTCAAAATTTTACTTTTGTCCCCAGCCTTACGGAATCGCAGCACTATTCACTGGTGAGACACCACCATTCCGAATCGAAAAGTTGCTTTATATGGCTTCAGTTATGTTTAGTGACCAGATCTGATTAGCTAGAGACTTGCGACATTCATTAAATGGGGATTCAATAGTTCCACTAGCTTCGGACAGTTGGGACTCATGTGCGGTGTCATATAAAAAAAGTTATTAAATAATCGTGTTAAAAATTTTCGCGCGTTTCTATGGTGTCCGGGTATATGGTGTATTTTTCATTGTGTATTCGCTCAGCGTTCGGGCTTCGATTGCATAATACATTTCTCACGTGTCGGTCGGGGCGAGCGTAAATATCACCCTGTCAATCTGTTCGCCGAATTCTGGACTTCACAACCGGACCAACGAACGCGAGCCACGCTGTAGGAAAGTCCATTTTCTCACGGTCACTTTCAAATGACACTTTTTCGAAGATGACTATGTGTCTGTGCCTCTTTTATGGCGTGGCTTTTATGGGTAGTTAATTGTGCGATTTAAAGTACGGGGAAAGTGTCAACTACCGCTAGTCTCGGCGCCCGTCTGCCTGGAGGTTCTCGCGATGCGATTCTCACTGCATTTTTAAATGCATTCTCGTCACGGATGAATGATGAGATGTTACGTAAGGAAATTTCCGATTATTCGCGAACACGGAAGGCCTATTTTAGGTGTTCGATTCCACAAATTAAATGTACAATGGGGTTTCTTGAAAAATTAACCAACAAAGGAGACTGTAATTAGACGGAATACGTTATTAATTGTTTTTGTGTTTAATTCGTAGAACTCCATTTAATATACATATTTTTTAATTTAATGTAAATTCAAATTTAATAATGTTATTCATAAGTTCTGCAAGTATTTTTAGTACATAACCAAACTGCGAGGCAGTTTGAAAATAATCTTGAACGCCGAAACAGCTGTCACAATAATAAAAACTAAAAATACTCGCAGAAGTTAATAATAACATTATTAAATTTGATTTACATTAAATTTAAGAAAAAAATCATTTTAATATGGAATTCCACCATGAATTGACAGTTTCAAAATTAGAAATAAAAAAGGAATACGTTATAATTACCAACTGGAATATTCGTGTATTATTCTCCCCGTCCAACGCGTTAATATTAAAATTATTACAAGGCGTTTCCTAGAGGCGACCAGAACTCTTCAAGAGCTGTAACGCCTGTGATGATGATAAAAAAAACTATTCTATGCCAAATCCAAAATGTAAAGATTTTAGTATGAACATAGTACCTATGTTGTGTGACTATAAATTTTGACAGTATTGGAGAGAACATCATTTGAATTAAAATTACAAGATTTATATCCGATTTATGAGAGCCACACATTTTTGCATACTCTAAACTTTTCGAGATGTACATTTTTGCATTTTTTTTTTTGATGTAAGAATAACATTACAAAAGAGCCTTGCATAGGTGGTATAAAGGATGATCGTGGGTTAATTATCTGACAGTCTATTGGCTGACATCCAACAAACATGGTAAGAGATACGCCTCACCGTGTTCCGTATCTCCGCATCTTCCATCATCCAATAAGTGTTGCAGCCACAGCCAGGAATGGCATTTGTCACGCGCGGCCTTATTGCCGGCGGTTAACCATTGAACCCGTGCCCCGGACCTCTCCTGGGAAAGGGCGTCCCTCCTCTTCCACCCTTCCTGCTTTCATTACTAAACTGAAGCGAATTGTCTAAATTTCATGCAAAGTTGAATATATTAAAGCGTGAGAAGCTTCTAATGGATATTAGCATTTTTTATTTATTTTTTTACACTTTTAGTTATTTACAGTGTTGCGGGCTGTGGACGCATTTGCGCACCGATGGGTGAATTTTTTAAACTTTTTATACAAGTGACTTTAGGTGAGCACCGACCGGCTAGTCTAGCTATGCAATTTACGGGTGAATTTCATCAATTTATGGATACGATTGACTGAAAAGAGATGAGTTTTAAGTTTAGTTCTGAATTCTGTCGAGTCTTTGATAATTCTTAAGTCATGCGGTCTTAAGTTAAGCTACCTGGCTCGGGAACTAGAGATCACTGGTTCGAAACTCGTTATTTATATTGGTCATTTCATATTATTATACATTTGAACCCCCTTTCAGAGTGCAAAATAATCTCTGTATCTCTCTGGTGTGAGGGCACCGTTCAGAATCGAAACTTTTCTTGAAATTGCTTTAGCTGTGTCTAGTGGTCAGTTTTGAATAGTCATGTATTTCTAACATTCCCCATCTGCTTCTTCTTCCTCTCCACCATTCATTTCAGTCCCACAACACCCAAAAAGGCGATGCTATAGTCCCCTGGCTCAGGGTAGTTAAAACCATTGTGTGATATATACATCACCTTTAAAAAATACTTTGGGTGCATTGGTCAGCCAGGAGTGTCTCCTTGTTCCTCCCATCCGTGCTGTCGTAGGCTAGTTTTATCATTTTGCGTGGTACTTGAAAATCATGTCTCAGTTCCATTATATTCCCTTACTTCACATTACTAAATCGAACGGGTATTTTGTTTTGCAAAGATTTATGTTTTCACGATTATCTTATTTTATTCATCAAAATGTGAACTGCGAGGTTTACGTAAGTTGATTTTAATTAGTAAAAGTTTTATGTGGAAGCAAAGAAATATCATTTTGTATCCAAGTAAAAGCTTAAATATTCAAAATGTCATTGTGTATTCTGTCCCCTGCCTTACGCGTTTCTTTGAAACCTGTGTTGAGCCACCGACCTCTGTGGTTTTCTTTGAAAAATGGTATCTTTGATCGTTGTATCGATGGTTGATTGTCTGATTGCCTTTCTGATTTCTCCGTCTCAATCTGCATCAAATGACTCCACGACTATATCCTCTGTATGGATCACTATCTCATCAGCATCTAAAGTCTGAAGCCTTCGGTAACCATCAAAGTCCGAGACCGTCAAGTCTTCTCTCCGCTAAAATGTCTCGTCGCAGATAGTATCTTCCGCGTTATATGCGACGTCGTATTTCCTTGGCGAAGTGCGACCACTGTAATACTTCGTGTTAATTGTGACGATACCGTTTGTCTATCATCGCGATATTCGCGTGGGAGAATGCCGGCTGTACGTCCTAGTCACACCGACACTCTGAACTTTGTGCCGGTATCAGGAATTCTCTGATTGGCGTGTGGTGGGACCGCTCCAAGTAGGCCGAAACTATCAGCAGATATTAAATGGGCTCCAGACTGCTCGCCGATCGGACCGTGCCTTGTGGATCTAGTATTATAATACCAGGAAGCTGTAGCAAACCTTGATGTTTTATTTACTCATAATTTTTCATCATCACCAATTATGTAACCATTCTTTGATTTTTAAACCTCTTTCCTGTCATTTCGAAAGTTCTCGGGCCAGGATCGGTCGTTTTAGTAAATTTAACAATAACATTCATTAAATATTAAAATTAGTATAGTAGCATATAGAATCGTAAAAAAACATATATTATTTTAGTTTCCAATGTATTTTTGTCTTGTTTAAATGATATTGGCGACTTCCTGCAATTAAATAAAGTGGGTCAAAAAGTTACCAAGCCGACAAAATGCTATAAATAGTCTTATCTTGAAGAAATTCTGCAAAATAATTCAATATGGGTCTGCACACCATCATTGTGAAGACAGAGGAGACTATGGTTCACCTCACCTGGCAGTTAATATGACCGCCTATTATTCCTGCATATAGATATTGCGCACCCAGTGACCCCTGTAAAAGGTGAGTCCCATCACGAGCCGAGAACAGGCTCCTTTGTTTCTTTACTTCAGTACCTTAACCTATACACATTTTCATACTGCTCCCATGTTCGTCTCTCGTGTGCTGAAAAACATACTTTTTATGTCGTTTTATCAAAGTGCGATGAGCTCACGATTGATTTATGCTTCTAATTCTCTCGAACCGGGTTTTGCGACCGATGCCCTGAAACTTTGTCAATATGTTATACATGTTCAATATGTGCATCTACTGAACAAAGGCGTTTTAAAAAAATTAATGGGAGTACTGAAATACCAAAGGTTGTCGTAATAAAATTTACGACCTATTCAGGAAAGCCTCTTATCATTGGCAGTCGACTTATTTTAATCACATCCACTGTGTATCCTTCATCACACTCGATGCATTATATTATACTCTGTTATATTTATTGGATTTTCACATTAGCATGCCGCATACTCTTTTTTTTGCGAATACTTTGCTGAAAGCATGTTGTTTTTGGTTCTAGTGCTTTTATTATTGTTTCAGAGTCAAAGCTGACTCCCGATGGTGTCATGATTCTCCCGGTGCGAATTATGCTTTCTTTACTAGACATTCAACAGTGCTTGCTGTATAATGGTGGTTGTTGGAGGTTGACCGCAGCCGCGGCAGTCGTGTATTGTGCCATTTTCCATCTTCTATCTGAAGTTATTTATGGGTTGCTGCGGCACTGCGGCCATATTGTTTTAAATGCACCGAGTCATCTTAAACGGGGCATCTGTTTTGATACCTCCGTACTGTTTACACGTAAGAGCCGAACGACTCTTGTATTGTATCGATAAATGTTATTTTACTTTGTTCAACATCTGAACAGTCAATACTTAACTGTATGAAATCACGTTATGCTCAGTTTCACCCAGATCATAAAGTATATGCAAAGAATTGGTCTAACCTGCATGCTGGTTCAGAGGTTACGCTTTTGCATTTCCTGCTAGTTGGTTTTCCGGGAACCTTTTCAATATGTTTGTTCCTCAGACGGGATGTTAAAGTGCTCATGCGATCACCGGTCCATGGTAATAATTGTTTGAGCAAGTAGACCGATTGATTGTATGTTCAAATAACGGGCTGTTCGACTGCTTACCATATAAATATGATTCAAGGTCTCGGCCGTGTTTGTTTTGGTGCACGAAATGCAAATTGTAAAATTGATGTAACACGATCGCGCAAAACGGATTTGCATAAATCATCTTTGAGCAATCTGATGGAAATGTAATATATTTTCTTTTCCTTTATATGGAATACGGGATACATTTTATTTGCAACTGCTCTCTAGAAATGATGAAAGTTAGAGAAAACAACACGCGTAGGGATCTCAAACGATTCTTAATATTAGAGCATTATATGCGTTCCACACGTAAGTAATTTGAAAATTTACAATGCCTTTTACGATAATGTGTGGTTGGTTGAAGGGCTATCCGCTCTCACGGCGCGCGGCGGTCAGGCGGTCAGGGTAATGTTTTGTTTGTCCATCCAGCACTTGGCTCATATTGGATGCGTGTCTGTATATGATATGCTCTTGCGGTTTCTGTGTCATAATGCAGGCCCGGCCAGTCACCCATAAACAATCCAATATACGAAGAGGCATTAAATGTTGCATAAAAAAATCGCCCTAGGGCACGAGGTGTCCGCTAGGGCCGCTACATTTCGTGCATTCCGATCACCGCATTACATGGTACGGCATGAGGCGGAGCGATTGCAGTGTGCGCTCTATTCTCTCCCTGCTGGGCTGGACTGTACGACTCTACGAGAGGCGAGCCGTTCCCGAGTGGTGGTGTGGAGGTGTTGTCCGAGCATTATTTGTCGCTGTCCTTCCCGGGTTCGATATCCGCCCGAGAGCTGCGTACGATATACGATGCTTTCTAACAAATTACACGTCGTTGTGAAATATCTTCGGCGTTAAACTTGACTCTGCAGGAATGCGTGTGTAATTATTGTCCATGTTTTATGGACATTGGCTTTGAAATTATTTAACAATACACGTATTTTTTATTTAAAATAATATCTTTAACCGTTATTTGGGATTTCTCATTATTAACGCGCTCCCGTAACGACTCCGGTGAAGGTAACACATTACAGATATGTTCACAAGAACATGTATACTCGATTAGTTACGGATTTAAGGTTTATGTTTCCACTAATTAAACGCTAATATTTTACATGTCCATGTAGCATTCGGACCACGCGAGACCTAAATTCGCTACCGTCAGTAAATATCCTGTAGTACACTGGGTACTAACACTTGCAAAATATTTTAATTAAACCATTAAACATCGACAGAGTTCAGTGCAGAAACGCTGCACAAAACCGCTTTCAGACTATTGAACAAAGGAATACAATTAATGATGAAAGTGTTAAATTATGAACGAAGACGCAAATAATTCTTCGAATAGATTTACATTTTTTAGGAAAAAATTCACTAAGTAGAAATAGCCCCTTTAAAAAAAATTTTCTAAGGTAACATTTTTCACAAAATGATCGGATGAAACGTTTTATGTTTAAAAAATCCCCGTTATTAGTAAATTGTAAAACACAAATTAGGTATGTTCAATAAATAGTGGTTATTAATGGTCATACTGGATTTGTTGATATGAACGTTTTTTTTTTAAATGTAACATCTTCATTCATTCTTCACACGCGGCCATTCATGGCTTTACCACACACACCCTCGGGAATCTTACTACAGTTTAAAAGTAAATAAATAATTGTTTATTAGGAACATTTAACACGGTGATAACAAATCATACATATTCATACAAACAAACTAAAAGTAAAGCCATCAATCCATTTGCAAAACGTTCTCATCACGCGTTGAGTATTACGTACAAAAGTTTTAATTATATTATTTCTAATTTTGAATAAACAAGTGGGAGAAAGTTATAAAGGATTAAAATAATAGTAACATGTGCCAAATCGAGGATAATAACAATTCCAAAAAAGAAAATATACCATTTAAGATTTGTTTAAATTTTATATTTAAGTTGGAGAGAATACATTAATTTGATCGATCATACCATTTTCTTTATACATACGACATATGCGGGAGAAAGGGTTAAACATGCTATATTGCTGTTGTATGTTTCTAATCTAAATGTTACATATTTTCTTTGTGGTCTGGTTCTTACATAAAGATTTATTTTGGTAATTAGTTCTGATTCAATTATATTGGTAACTTTGTATAAGCACAACAAGTCTGCCATTTTACGCATATTAGTTAGACTTTTAAGATTGAAGTATTTTAATCCTTCGTCATAAGTATTTAGAGTTTTGCTTGTTCCCGTTTTATAGGAAATTGTCTTAGTGAAGGTTCTTTGAACAGATTCAACAAAGTTTTGGTAGATTGGATAATGAGGGCACCAGATTGGGGAATCATATTCTGGTATGATGCAACTTGGGGTTACGTATAATAATTTATAGCTCTCAGGATTTTTAAACGGTTTCGTAATTCTCGTTACAAAACCAAGTAATTTATTTGCTTTGTTCACTATTTCTTGAGTGTGTAAACGGAACGTAAGTTTAGAATCTAAGGTGATTACCAGATGTGTCAGTTTTAAATTTGCTTATCTAATGTTACACATGTGGAATAATCGTTGAGCTCTGTTGCGAGTAAAACTTATTACGTGGCATTTAAAATTATTAAATTTTATTTTCTATGTACCGCATGTTAAGCACGTTGAAACCTCTTTGTGATATTAGATAATCGTTCGTTGTCTTAATGGGATATTATAATTTAAGGTCATCGGCGTATAGGAAAAAAATACAGCGAAGTAAAGAGGCAGTCATTACTTTTATCCATCCTCAGTAACTCACTTCCCACCAGCATTCTATCGCGAATTGTACGTCTCTCATTTTTTATTAGCGAATTCCGTTTTAGTTATTTTTTGTGTTGTTGCAGATCACGAGATGGTCCGCCTACCGGAGGACACGCAGTTGTCCGGCTTCACGCCGCTCATGTATGGCGTGCCGGGGCGCTGGTGCGCGCCGCGCGCGCTGGAGCCCGAGGCGGCGCACCTGGCTGTGCGCGCGCGCGCCCTGCTCTTCCTCGGCACGCAGTTCTTGTGCGGCACGGACCCGCCGGCGCTGGCCAGCCGCCTGGGCGCGACTGGCGTGCTCGAGTACGTGAGCGTCGTGCAGGCCCAGCCCGTGCCCGGCGGCAGGGAGCGCGTCAACGTAAGTCTCCTTTCATTCATGTGAAGACAGATATTGTGTCTCCATAAACCATTATTTTTAGAAAACGATCAATATTGGGATCCCCTGGAAATTTTGTTTCTACCGTCTTTCCTTAGAATTATTGAAAGAAGAAGTTGGGGAAGCCGAGGAAAGACATGGCACGACCGGTTAAATTTCAGTCGGATCATGTCAAGAGTCGGTTTAACGGAAGGGTACGTATAAGATGATGTGTGGAAGCGACTGACGCAAGGATTGTGTACGAATAGGGTTATATAAACCCCCTTAGTAAAGTCTAGTATCTCCTCAAAAGTAAAAATACATTGTCTGCTCTTTAAGTATGTACGATTGAAAGTTTTTGACTACATTCACGCGAGCAAATTAATATTTAATGTTCTGACAAACGTACCATTAGCTTATTTTTTCGTTTGAAACCTAACACTCTAACGCTCGTTTTGGCAGTTTTAAATTGTTAGCTTTTCTCCGCAAGACAGGCGATGAATTTACCCCATACAACTTGTTACCGTCTCTGCACAATCCCAGACGTTTAGCACGATAGTTTATTGCGTCCCTCCCAGCTCCCTTAGCGGGCAGCGGGGCAGCCTTCGCGCTGGCAACCTTCGCCCCGAAGTGGTAAACCAATAAAGCTTCGCGCGAGCTCCGAGGCATCGCCGCTCGCGGTACAGGGTACAGCAAGCACGGCCAGGGCATGTCTTTTTAAAAAAACCATTGCGGTCGGGCCAGTCGTTGCGATCTCACCAAACTGCTGCATGTTTACGACTTCGCAGTTCTGTCATGGTTTCTGGTCTGCCCGTCTGCGTCAATGTATCGGGCGTGGCATGCAGAATGTAGAATGCTTCGCCCTTCATTATTGTGTATTCTCCAATATTGCATTGTAATTTATCTCTGGGTGTAATTTTATTTCAATAGAAATTATGACATGATCTTTTGCTTTGTGAATATTTTTTTTGGGTGTGTGACGAATTTCAAATGATATTAAATTAATATTTTTTTGGTTTGTCCCCCCCCCCCCTTCCGTCCAAATTCCATCTCATAACCTCAATTACTCTAGTAAGCGGGCTTACATAAAATCAGGTAGTGCTACTAGCACATAAAACACAGTTTATAATATTTTGAAAAAAAATAAAATAATCCTTATAGTAGCAATAGGCCCGCTTATTGCGCAGAAAATATTATCTCCTCATTTATGCACCTTCAACCACAGTTGACGCAGCAAGGAGGACAAATGTTCCCTGCACTTTATACAAAAAAATTCCATTACGATATACTCGTATGTGGTGAGGTTTGCTCTCATTAGTATAATTTTGTTTTGCAGAATTTAACCACGAACCGCACTACTGGATTATCAAACTGTGTTCCTCATATACTCGTATAATATATATAATGCGTAAACACTGCTCGTGCTTTAGCTTAGCGGCAGGTGCAAGAAAGACATTTTGTTAAAATTTATTCATTAATTTGACTTAAATATAAATAATAATGTGTATTGTTTTTAATAAATTTATATCGAAGTGTTTTGTTATAAGAAATATTTACTTATGATATATATTTTTTAATCAAATCGACGGCAATCTTAGCTGCCAGTATCTAGCCATTTATATGGAAAGGTTTTGGTTATTCCCACAGCATTAGGCCATCGATTACTCCTTACTTATAAGTTGTTTGTTTGTTTCCCCACGCAGTCCAGCGGCGAGTCGGACATCATGGAGGCCAGCCTGAGCGAGGACGAGGAGGACGAGGGGTGCCTGTCTGGCATCTGCCCCGTGTCTCCCGTGGTAGACTGGGCGGCCTGCGTCGAGGAGGAGGTCGGTGAGGACGACGCTACCAGGAGGCTGCTCAAGCGGCGCGGTGAGCTCGAGAAGAGGCGACAGGACCTCGAGAAGAGAAGGCTCAAGATGCAGGTGAGGGCTTGTCAGATATAATATTTCAGAGACCCGACCGCGGGGTGGAACATATTGGTGGTACTATCATGGCACATGAATTTGAGTCGAAGGCAACGCTGCATTGTTTATTTTCGTAAGATTTATTATAATATTTAATAAATTACAAATTAATGTATAATAGAAATAAAAGCAATACGAGGCAAAATAACATTAAAGGTTAATAAAATTTAATACATTTAAAGCAGGGATGGGGAACCCTTTTGCCGGCGAGGCCATTTGGATGTTTGTAATTGTTTCTTTATATCACACCTCACAAGTATTCTTTCAATAACAGAATGGAACAGTGTAATGCATGACCAAACGTAATATTCTCAAATGATAATGCAGCATATGAACACGAGTCCACAACTAGATAATTAGACTGCACTCTGAACACGAGAATGGTTTCCTTCGAATTACGTTAGCAGATGAGTCCACAACTTGAATTTTACATTTCATTCGGAACACCAACCTGGTTTTAACGTAAGGGAGAATCTGCACGTGAGTCCACCAGCTTTACTTATTATATTGCACGTGGAACACTCAGATGGTTTTCCTCCGAATTTTACAGCAAATGATCTGCAACTAGAATTTTATAATAGCACCCGGAACGCGAGAATGGTTACTTCCCAAAGAAAATCGTTTTCGTGATCCTAATGCAATTTGTGTTATCAACTTCCATATTCTTTTTTGTCTGGAGTACTAAGCGGTCCAGACCAAAAGTGCTTATGGGTCGGAACCAACAGACTGCGTGCCGGAGGTTCCTCACCGCTGGTTTATACATAGCTTAAATAATGTAAAGGAAAATAATATGACGTGATAACAGATATTAAATCAATGTACATATTAAATGATTTATAATCGCTGCAATGCTTTATTTTTTACGTAAGAGATACGAGTCACTACGTCTTAATTAGTCCCAAATTTACTGTCTAAATTTTGCATAGAAAAATATGTAAATGAAAACGGAAAATCAAATATTGTGAGAAAAAGAACCCACGCTTGTAATTGTTACAATTTGACCTTTATAATAATTGTAAAAACAACACGTCTTATAACAGTTTCCTTATATCCGGTTGCGAGTATTTTTTCATTTTTTCCAAGGGATTTATCGCATTAGAACAACATCGATTTAATAATAATTCGTATTTTTGATCACGAGTGATGTGGAGTGTTTAAATGACCGTTGGTACAATGCGTGATCAGTGACCAGCAAATCATCGTCTCGGTCAATAAAGAAATCCTTGAAAGATTGCCCGGTTCCCAAGCTTTTGTTTACCTTGTTCATTATTTAATGTAGCTCACGTTTTAATATCATATTCATTTTATGGAATCATTAAACAGAATTAAATTAGGCAATTAAAACGTCACGAAGACACTTGTTTATGCTAGATCAAGGACGTACCGAAAGCTTCATATTTTGTGGCAGCATGTAAACGTGGACTTTTCGTATAAAGTAAATTTGAAGCAGTGATCGATTATTGAAAAAATGGGCGTTGAAGGAAGATTTCGACAATATCATTGTTTTTAAACATAACATTCGATACTAATATTTATTTCGACATTTTATAGATATTATATAAAATTTAATTGATATTTCATTAATATTTAATTTTTTAATTTTTTTTTTATTTACAATAAAAAACACATAAATTTGTTGTAGACCACTTTTATTTTATCAAAACTCTACCGGTTTCGGAAGCACCCTTCCTTCATCAGGAGAATATTAAAACTGTACTAGGAGAATATTAAAACTGTATACTCAAATATAATATTCTCCTGATGAAGGAAGGGTGCTTCCGAAACCGGTAGAGTTTTGATAAAATAAAAGTACAACAAATTTATGTGTTTTTTATTGTAAATTATGGCGAGCCACAAAGTTAATGCTTTTTACAAATATGTTTTTTTTATTTATTTATTCATCCAAAGAACATAAATACATGCATGGTAAAATAAAGAAAGGAGCAAAATATGTAGTCCTGCAAAGCGGTCACATGACAGCTTGTCTGCAGGTTCTACAAAAATTAATTAGTCCTAATAGTAATAGTAATACATACAAACATTTCTTTTTGGTTTAATAAGTATATATTAATCTTAAATAAAATAGGTACTTACATTTGACGTAAAAATTATAGGCACATAATTTAACTTAGCCATTAAGTATACATAGATAAAAATTTAAAGATACATAGATTGCTCGTTTAAAATCCATAACTTCATCGATTTCACGCAAAGCCTCTCACTTTCCTCCAATTTATAGTTTTCATTAAATTTATTGAAAATCACTGGCACTATGTATTCAAGAGTTCGACCTCCATATTTATTTAATTCCTCATGCAATATGTCTAGCTAGGAGTTGAGACTTGTTAACTCAAGCCAGGGCCCCACATTTTTGGTACCAGTCTAAATGATTTTTAATAATTTAGTATATCCTAACTGATCGACCTAAACCTTGTTTAGGCTTTTAATATTCTCTCAAATGTATATTTTTGTCCTATTTTTATTAATTGGTTCATTCGCGTATTATGTATGTGCTGTTCTTCTTCTTCGGCTCTTGTTTATCTCATTTCGTGTTGTGTATTTTGTGTAATTGGACAATGACCCGTTAATAAAAAAAATGGTATTAATAAAATAAATATATTTTTATGCGCGGTGGGTGATTGAACCCCCAACCTCTCGTCTTGAAAGTGAATAAAATGCATTAACTTGTAACCCACATAAGGCATAATAATTACACGTTCAAATTACAGTATATACAGATCCAATGATTAGTGCATTTTAAAAGTGTATGCTATCCAATTATTTGTTATTTCTCAATGCAATTGTCTCATTCGCGTAATTTCCAAATTGTCCAAACCAGCCCCCGCTATTACGCGTTCCTGACCATTTGGCGTATCACAATTACCCCGCATTCCTGAATATTTGCGCTTATTTATGCCCCCTCTTCGGCGTGGGACGTTCCGCACAGATTTTTTGCCCAGTGGACTTTTGGACTTTCCCAGACCAGACGGGGGCCCGCCGAACTTCTGATATTGCGCACTTACCATTTCGCTTTCACTGCCAAAGTGGAAACGGGTTTTCGTCCTGCCCCCGTACAGTAGGATCCCGATCCGAGGTCCTCCCACGGGCTTGCCGGAAAGAAAGTTGTAATCGGATTAAAAGGGTGACTGTCTTCTTGCTTCCCACCCCGATGTCGATAATCTTTATCATCGTCAGTTATATATACAAGTTGAGAACTTGTCCGTTTTCGGCAATGCGTTGATCATTCTAAAGTGTGCATTAAATAATGGCAGATAATTCAGAATTCCAAACGTATAATACTAATTTAAAGAAGAAAACAATCGGAAAAAACTCAAAAATCAGTTATTGACGACCGCGGTGGGGTATTGTGGTGGTAAGAGCATTACTAAATTTACTTTCGATTAGCGACGAAGAAAAATTATAGTTTTCGCATTGGAATTGTTATGCTTACGTACATAATATATTTGGAGCCGGGTGTGTTACGGCCAAATCCCCCATGTCAAAGACAAGAAAAGTCCGTGAAGGCTTTCATTCCACCAGTGTATCGAGTACGGCTGTATCTTTACTTTATACGTCGAACACGTTTACACGTCTTTGGAAAGTTTGTGAACGTATATTGTAATATTCAATTTAAAATATTTTCTCGACAATGAATTAAGGGAAGTTACAATTCCTTTGTATTACGTTACGTACGAGTATAAATTGGCTAAGACTAGTTTTTGTCGATATGCCTTGTTATGAATTCACTGTTAATGGTTGAAATATGCGTCAATATTCGAGTTCTTCGGGTGGTTTCGATCGATTAGAATCTCTGCGCGATTTCATTTCGAAGCCTTTTCATTTATTCATGAGGGGTGGTTTTTGTCGCTCTCCGAACAGACCTTTTGCTCGTCAATACGTAATGGGTGATTTAGGGGCATTATACTCAGTGCACTCCACGGAATCAAAGGATCAATAACATTGTTATCAGTTATTTCATTGAGTTGCGCATTCTATTTTGATGTCAAAGCCATTTTCAAACTGTGGTTAGATCACATTGCGACGACTTACGTAAATGATTTTGTTTACCCCCACCCAATAATTTTTTTATGTTTGAAATGATTTATTAATATTTTCGATTAACACCGATTTACGCAGAATAATTGTGATAATTGAAATTCTCAATTCTGTGGGATGCTTACAGTTAAAATTTGTTTTCCCCGCTTTTGATGGTGGCAGGTTTTTCTTAATCGTTTTATAATGACATGAATGCTATTAAGGTTATGATTTTAAATGTGTGGAAATTCATGCATTATTTAATGAATTGTATTGTTTTGATTTTGTGAAAATACTAAAAAGTGGTGAATAGAATTATGATGATCGTTAGTTCGTTTGTTGATCTCTAGTCGCTTTAGTAAGTTTAATTTAAGACCTTTTCATTCGCTGTCTGCTACTGTAAACGGCTACTCTATAATATTTAATTTCTATTTCAGTTCGTCTATGCTACGCCTAGAAAGTTTAATCACAAGCTATGAATAGTATGCGAAAACTAGATCTTCATTTAAATCAAATTGGTTTGCCCCCGATAAGCTATATACAGAAGTGAGGCTAAACAGTACCACTGTGTAATTATATTAAACTTAGGAAAGTCTGCTTATTTAGCACTAATAAAGCCTATTTATTGGCTTAGAAGTGGAGGGAAAAGTTATAAGGAGTATTAAAAGTGCGATGTAGAACTTACATTTCTTGTTTGACATATTATTAGTTGAAACTTTCAAGTTAACCTGTTATCTGTCGATATTATAGTACGGCTTTCTCCATACTCGTTAACCCTGCAATGGGAGCGAAGTATTTTGTCCTTCAAACTATTTTTTTACGAAAGTGTCGACCGATCGTGCTAGCTTTCTTAGAGATATGCTTTTCTTGAGTTCTTTTCTCAGCAATGCGTTCGGCTTCATAGTAGCAGGTTGTGCCCTTTTTTCGTAGGAAGGTTTAATATTTTTTCACTCGAGTAATTTTACATCTCATTGAATTGTGGGAATTATTGAGTGAAATTTACTGATCGCTTCTCAGACACAATCAACGAGTGAATTGTGCATATCTTAAGCAAATTTTATTACCCTAAACGACAAAGATTAATTAAAGATACGAGTAAAACGACTAATTTTAAATGGGAGTAAAATATAATAATGAACTGAGGAAGAATGCTTCTATTCTAGGGTTAAGAGTGTGCCACGCCTTGGTGCATTCATATTACAATCCAGTTTTAGGGCTTTAAAATTCTAAAGCAAACATTCTAATACGAAGCACTGGCCCACTAATCCAACAATTCTTATCCGTGCTTTTGTCACGATTCTCGTTTACATTTCATCACAATAATTTGGCTTACTTCTTAGCTTTGTTTTATCAAGTGCCGAGCACAAACATAATTCTTCAAAATATTTTGGGTCTGATTGAAATTTAAATAATAAGCAAAATTTAAACAAAAACTCCATGTCGTCCATGATTTGAACACCCGTTTTTACTTATTGAAAACATTGAACAGCAATATGGCTTGTATTAAAATGAATTTTTTTGATCGAAAAACCTTTGTAATTTTTTTCCACTTATTTATTTTCGACCGGACCGGTTTCACCCTATCACGGGCATCCTCAGACTGGTACAATGAATATTAAATCTATGGATTGTCTATATGGTATGATATCTACTGTTGATATGGATCTATACTTTTCTAATATTGTTTTTATTGTTTGAAATTTATTTTATTGCTGACGGTACTGTTTATTGTGTTTTTAAAAACTACTTTCGGGATGGTTTATTACCCTCTGGAAGACTGATTACATTGTGTCTATTTACTGAATCTAAGGGTTTTTTTTTTAAATATGTAAAGTCAATAATAAGTCAAGTCAAGTCAAATAAAAAATCAAAATTAGAAATAATGGCTTGTATTATTGTTTTTATTTGTTTTATATTTCGATATCTCAAATTGAAAATGATGTGGCCAGATAAAAATAGTTACAATTACTTGGCACATTTCATGGCGTCAATACCTCACCGTTCGAGAGTTTAGCTACTTTATACACACAGTTTTTCTGCTATATAGTTAGGATTCCATCTATAGCGTCCTACTTCAAGTAGCGTGTCAGCAGGAGCATAATTATTAAAATTTTGATTATTCATAATTAGTAAAAAAAGAATAATTTTATATTCAGAATCAAATTAAATTATAAAAATATGTTCATATTAGAAGAATTATATTGCAATAAAATTATTAATGTCCCCGATCTCATAGATATACACGATCGACAATCAATAATTTGAGTTGAATAACCATTTGCTTAATCGTGGCGGTATACAGTTATCTTCCGGTGCATGTTTCGTGTATCTCCTGAAAAGTCTCGGCTCTCCCGACTACCTCCAATTTGGCGACTGCCTCCTGGATTACCGTGGGATAACATTTGACTATCTCAAAACAATGGATAGAACCACTCATTATAATCCAATGATTAATCTACTAAAATGTCAATGCACTCATTAGTGCATCTAAAAAAACAGCGTACGTTTTATCAATCAAGTACAGGGTTATTCAAAATGATGGAATCGATTCCGCACGTTCTCTGATACATCAGAGGAGAAACAGAATTGTCCAGTTTGCTCAAATTGGTGATATCAACGACACTCTATATAACTCTTTCTGGTTAAAGGTTCAATGTTAAAATGGAGACGAAAGGTACGCTGCCCTACAGTTACCGACTCAGTTTTACAAAACTTACGAATACAGAAAACCTTGTATTCACAACTGACACGAAATGGCTACTTGGCAGCGCGACCTAGCGGTCGTTTGCGCAACTATGAGCTATCTAACGGTGGAAATCAAAACTTTCGGACCTCCTCTTTCAATTGCTATGTATATTATTAACATAAAATATATATTTCAGGAAATATAGCGCTACGAAATTGAGTCCGTCATTTTGAATAACCCTGTATATTATTCCTCTTAATGCCGAATACTTAGAAGTTAACATGCGGTAAACTACTGAACGACAGTCAACATTATTACAGTTAATGAACTCGCAAATGAAAATAAATGGCACGCAACACGAAAAAAAAAACTCGCAGCGCGCGGAGAGGAAAATCATTTAATCAATATTAAAACCGTTTGGGGCTTGTTGATGTAAAAAACCGTTGACAGGCGAATAGATGACCAAAAAAACACCAAGCCTCTTTGATGAAGCGGGTCAGAGGAACAATTCTGCAGGTAGCCCGATAGGGCACATTGATTACGAGTGATATTTTTTATTAAATGGATGATTACATATTTATTGGTGCATTTTATCTCCGGCGTGCTGGGGCTATCGTGTTATTTTGGACGAGATTGGATAAATGTTATGATCAATACATATTGTGACGTGCAGTCTATAGATTTTGAAAAACTGTGTCTATCTTAAGGAAATAGAGCGTAAAAACAAATTAAAAGTTTTTTTTTAAATACGACAAATTTCTGAAAACAATGTAATTTTGATCAGAAATGAACAAGTTTTTTTTTTTACATCCACTATCGTTGTATTTCGTCCATACCCACAAATTGTTTGAATTTTGAACCTTTCGACGCCATGACTTTTTTAGTATTGGGCCGCCCGCTCGTGTAAGGCGTATAATATGAATGCTGTGAATTGCGGATTTTAGGATCCACTGTGATGGTAGAAGACGCCAGGGTCGCCCGAGTAAAACATGGCGCAATCAAATGAACCAAATATTTGTGGCGGGTCATGTCAAGAGACAGAATAACGGCCGTTCTTCCCAACCTTACTGAGCAACTGCTGAGCCGAAATTTTGCCTCACTGTTCAAATGCACAAATTCGCCTTTCCCAACGAAATTCTCAGTCAAACTTACGATCATCTTAAGTTATCGATTTTTGTGGATTAAAGTTCTCCTCAGTAAAATACTAGTTATAAAAAGTGTCAACAGAGTGTCAAATGACAGCGTAAATGTCAAATGTCATAGATATCTATGGTCAAACGTCATTCGTTTCGCGAACTATTTTTTGTATCTATTGTGTATTGACAATTTTGAATATGGAGAGCGAAAATGAAGATATTTTTGATGTAATACCAATAGCGGGTATGGGCAGCGAATATGAAGACAGCGACGATGAAAATATTATTGACAATTATTGATTGAAAATTGAAAGAACGCACGAAAGACAAACGTTAAAAAAGTTTACTTTCGTTTTCGCGACATTTTAGTAAAAGTCATGCTAACACTTTATTTTAACATACACGTTTTTAAATATAAAATGTTGGTGTTTGTATTACAATATTTAAGACAAATAATATGTATTCATAATAAATAGAAAATTATCTCGTCTATGTTAATTTAACATTGAAAGTTTTTACTTTGATGTCATTTTATTGACTATGAACGTGTGGGGGTACAATTATATTTTCCATAGAAGTGGGCGAGTCCTTCATAGACAATTTAGGAAGTTCAAAGATAAAAAATGTTTGGAGACAGTCAAGTAGAGCGAATACTTAACAAAACACTTGGCTGATCGGTGGCTCAGATTGATCATTCGAAAAGTTGGGGAGAACGGTTGTTATTCTTCTCATCTTCGTATGGTGGATAAGAATTGGTGGAGGTATGCTAAGGTTATTCAGCCAGTCAACGGCATCGGGAGTCACTTGGTTCAGCACATATGTACCATAGGGAAACTGATGAAGGGGACATTCTACGGAATAATTGAAGAGTATGTATAAAGCGAGGAGTGTGTGCTGAGACAGAGTTGTGCGGCGGTCTATGCTCTCTGCCTACCCGTGCCGTGAAACGGCGTGATCGTTAGTTAATTAGGATCCACTGCTGTATGTGTTTGCCGAATGAGTGGTGGATTCAGTTGCACCAATCTGTACCGGAAATCAACATTCAATGAAATGTTCTTAGCGAGCCCCGTTGTAATTATGATGATTTGTGCATTCGGAGTATTCCCTTCGAATGTTTGAGTAACGACCGGTGATGGCGATGGCGGGACAGCTAACGGCCATCCTACTCCCATGGGTTTTGTCTGCGGATCACGCGGAAATAACGATGTATGGCATAATTTAATTGGGCTTAACACACAAATCGTGCGCAAGGTACAGTACCGGGCTCCGACCAGCCAGCCCAGGCCCTTTCTAGGTCAGGGCGTAGGTACAATGTACACTCTACACTGCACAGTGCACACGTACACTGCCGGGTGCACCGTAGTCTCGCTAGTCGCTAGGCCGGCTAGGCAATGTGTAGTATACCGTGGATGGATGTTTTTGAATACATACCATGTTTTGTTGTGTCCATTTTGATTTATGCCTGCTTTGGGTGCGTTCGTTTTTTTGGCAATCATCCAGCAGATGTTGCCATCATAATGTCCCATACCTTTCGAACCGTGCGTATATTTTAAAATATAATGATTTCAGAATTTTTTCCTTCCCATCTAGAGTGAATAAAAATGGATGGTTTTCGTTTTCCGATTTGCTGGATATGCGCGCAATTTTTTTTATTGAATTTGAGCTGCTCTTTCAGGCGGCAGCCATGTTTATTTTTTAAAGGTGAATTTTGTATTTAATCGCGTTTGGTTTTTTTAATTGTAAGTTTTGAAGGTATTTGTATAATTTTTATTTATATGTTCTATTTTTTAAACAGTGCATGATTTGTCATTTTAAGTCAAACTCGCTCTTTTGAGTCTTAATGTTTTGTTAAATTAAAATAGTAATAATAATAATATTTTTAAAAGTATTGATGTTTTTATAATATTGATATTTTTATAATATTGATACTTTTATAATATTGGTACTTTTATAATTTTGATATTTTTTATGATATTGACATTTTTATAATATTATTTAAATCGGTGTTATAAGATTGGACTCTAGTATCTCAATAACAAATCTGTAATGCTTTTACCATTATTTTTTCTCTTTAATTTTTTTTTCTCAACTTATGTACAGCACAAGATGCATGCGCCTAAATATAATAATTTTTGCCCTACATTTGTATGATGATTGTAATTTATTGTTGTATTATATTATATTGTTGAAATAAACTCCTGCTGACAAGCTACTTGCAGTGGCTTAGCGGGTATAAGTTCCCACTGTATATAATTAATATTATACAATAAAAAATAAAAAAATAATCTCTAAAGTATTAAAAAAAACATTGAAAATACACCAAATTTTTTTATCAAGCATCAAATAGTTCCATTACTGCCAGTTTTAATTCAGATCTCAAAGAGTTATGTTGGCCACATATCGAGAAAAGTGAGTACTGATTTTTACTCAATTTATTTGTTTTTTAGCAATTAAATTAGGCTAACTTGATGAATTTTATCCTAAATTTTCCCATTTTACCGAAAGGCAATTACAAATAATTAGATCAATCAAGAAAAGACAGAAATCAAGTGCCACCAATATTATCATGTGAATCTCAATAGGGGAGCTACACCCAAAGGCAAAGTTGATCATTTCAGGTAAAAGATTGTTTTACTGATTTCTAGATTCTATAAACCTATTTTAACTTTCTCGTTAAAGGTATTTCTTGGTGTTATAATTCAGTATTTCCAATATCATTATGGTGTCATATTTTACACGATATTCTCATTCTACGGACAGTTACAACTCTCCCGGTCTTCCGATGACTCGCATTTCACATTATCCAGTTCCCCGTAGCAGCATCAACCTTGCCTTTAAATCAAGTTCAAATGTCACAACGTCGTGTCGCGTGTCTGCCTATTGGTCTACAGTCTATGGTGTATGGCCTGCCATCGTGAACTGGGTCATTATATCGCAAGGCGCCATCTCCCGTCGGCCCGCCCCATTGGCCTTATTTTCCCGTGGCTTAGCTCACAAGCTCGACAAGATCGACATGGACAACCTGCAAAAGATTTCTGAACAAGTGCTGCAACAAACGACCTGCCTCCATTAGAACTGGTTGAAAAACGGCCGCAGATCTCTAGATTCGGGGTCAGGAATCACAATGGAGATGGCAGCTTCGATAGGGTCGTAATAAAATAATTGTGTCAGTTGAACCTTCGCCTCGGTCACGGTGAAGGAGATAAAGCTTCTTTGACAGTCGGCCATAACACAATGCGACCTCGTTTTCGGTCTTCCAAACTTTGGTACAAATCCCGGTCGTAGATTGCATGAAATCTTTTCAAGTCATAATTTGGTACCGAATTCGTATTTTACAAAAAACAAAATAGCTGCTATCCGTAAATCTCGCATTCTAGTCATCAATGCATTTCACCTCGATAACAACTGCCGGTTCCCTGTCTCATTGGGTGGCTGGAATGAGGGGAAAGAATAAAAAGCTCCGGGAATATCTTCATCATGGAGGCCCGCCTCAGTCCAGCGTCCAGCATCGACGCATACTGGAGAAAGATATTGGCCCTTCTCCATTTAAATGCCGCAGCACCTTATATGCTTTATTTTCATGTACTTTTTTCTATTTTTTTTATTTATTTATCTTTTATATGTCATGTATCATTCACATACTATTTCATTATTTTATTTTTATAAACATTTCTACATAGTTTTATAATTATTGTATGTATATTTTGTACGGGATGTGTGGGACTGCGCTAACCACCCACATACCGGAATAAAAATTATTATTTGGCATATATCAGACATTTTAGAATTTCTTATGGACTGCTACCCCCTTTTACTTTTTTATAAAGTTTAGTATAAATCAACCCTTTTTGACAGTTTTCATAAACGCACCGTCGGTCGGCTCTTGCTCTTGTGTTACGGATTTATATCTTAACGTAAGCGCAAAATTAACTTGTACATATACATATGCACATACCATAGGTGCACACATACATACACACATACATGCACACGCAAACACATACGCATATAATATACACATATATGTACGCATATATACATATATGTACGCATATATACACATATGTACACACACATACACATATGTACACACACATACACACATCCTTATGTATGTATACATATACACACACATACACATGACCGTACAAATGAACATACACATATATACCCACACACCTAAACAACATATACACCTCTATCTGAATACGAGAAATAGGCTACTAACACTATCACAATCACTCATTAAAAAGTCCCCAAGCGCCTTCTTAAAACTGTGGTATTTAGTTAATGCCTTTATTTCAATTGTTAAAATGTGTTGTTTATGGCTGATTAACTTGCATTAGCTAACCTCGTGGTTGCCTCCAGCCGTCGAAATGGTAGGCGAATTTGGCTATTATGGCACGTCTATTCATTCAGACGTCAGTGGTCTTAACAAAAAAAACGGCTATTCCATGCCACTTTTCCTCTACCTATACCCACTTCAAAACATACAATACTTACTATTATTATTCGAGTTTTCAGATCTTAAATACCGATGGCTTCTTTCTACAGAGCTTTCAAGATCTTTAATGACTGAGCTTTTAGTGGTGAAATCACCTGCCTTTAAAAAATCTCAGTCAGTTGTTGTTAGCTTGCAGGCTGCCTGTTTATAGTTAGCCGGAACAGTAGCGGACAGATTATGACGTATCTGACTTTACATCGGACGTAAACATCCGCCCCCGGCTTGCGAATCGGGCCGGCTGCCCTGACTTACGACTCATTGATGGTTGCGGGCCTATTGCGAAGGCCGCATTACTAAATAGATAGACCTATACCTATCCCTATCCCTATCCCTCGCATTGCACCGCCGGCCTTTATTACAATGCGCATGTAAACAACTGCGTCTCAATGTTAAGCAATTGTGATAGATATTAACTATGAACACTAACTAACCATTCACCACGTCGTTTCTCCGCAGGGGTAGGCAGAGAGGACGGACCGCCGAACAACTCGATCTTGGCATACACTTCATTCATATACATACATCGTCTCATACATTCTCTTCTGGTATTCTGACGTCTGACATGGTCCGACTCAAGTATTTGATTCTCTTGATCGTCCCTTCTTCCATTCGCATATTCGTCATATCGTCGCTGCATTCATAATATAGCTTATATGCCGTTTCGTACATTCTGAGATGATCGACAAAAACTGCTTTAACAAATAATTGCAAAGACTAGATTTGCTAAAAATAATAGATTTGTTTAGCTGGGAAAGCTTGCCTAATAATTATAAAAAATATTTTTCAAATCTACTCCGCAGTTTTTCTCGATCATCTCAGAAAGTACTTAACGGCACATAAGCTATATTATGAATGCAGCGACGATATATTCTCCTTACACTCATTTGTTCGTCAATTCGCTCTACATGCCAAAACCATATAAGTGTCCCTTTCTTAATCTCACACATTACGCCTACATCAGCCTTGCATTCTTTACGAATTTAAACATTTTTTCACACGATATACATGGTTTTATCACACATTCGTCTCAGGGACCTCATTTCTACGGCATTCAATCTACTTTCATCTTTCCTCCGCCAGTTCCATGCCTCACTGCCATACATCAGGGTTTGTATCTGTATCAGCACTCCGTTGTGGACTGCTATCTTCGCTACAATTATATTGCAAATAATCTGTCCGTATAAAACAGTGAAAACTATCGAACGGTAAGTTTTTCCTCGTGAAATTTGCACAGCATTTTCTCACTGGAATTTATAGGTCAACCGATACGGAGCTGTGAATTATCTGTTCTGGCCAAAAATAAGACACGTCACCGTATTTTTCGATATGTTTTTTTCAACAAAGACAAAGTTCTTGGTATCTTTCACCCATTTACAACCCTCATTTTTATTTTGTATTGAGTTATATTTTTCTAGCTATTGTGTACGCGGCCTTGCTGGGGATTTTTTTTTGGAATAAAGTTATGCAGCTGTGAATTCATGCTTGTCGTTTGGGTGCCGTAATTGAATTGACAGAAAAAGTAATGCCCTGTGACCACTATTACTATCTTTGAACAAAGAAACATTAATTTGAAAATTTTGTTTTGTTCCGTTCAATTTTTGTAAATACATAATAAAATTTTTAAGTAGGTAGGTTTTCCATTTTGAAAATATTCTACCCAAACAAACCTTCGTCTTTTGAATATGTATGGCTAACCGGAGTGGTATATCTGTGTGCTAACCTCATTACAACATGGCG
Source organism: Halesus radiatus (assembly GCA_022606495.2). Lineage (NCBI taxonomy): Eukaryota > Metazoa > Arthropoda > Insecta > Trichoptera > Limnephilidae > Halesus > Halesus radiatus. Next base: position 48,718 of record JAHDVE020010804.1, on the reverse strand, counting down.
GGTTCAATTTTTTTCATACTAATTTTAAAACGTTATAACAATAGTTTTACATGTTGAATTTCATTAAAATTACTCTATAAACCTCCCCGGCACTAATAAGAATAAACTGTGCTATTTTCAGCGAAATCGGTCGAGTAATTTTCCAGAAAATCGAAGACAGATGGGACGGACAAACATTCATTTTTATATACAGAGATTGACATTCGAGAACTTATTTTTATGAACATTTAAAAATATATATTTAGGTAAGACAAATACCCTGACAATATTTTGAAATCTTCTGCTATCATCACGCTCAGCTGAAACGTTGCTTGTGTAGTGATGGAGGATTTAGCCAGCTGAGAAATTGCGATGCCTGGGTGGGAACCCGACGCATTTACGAACTAAGTCACTGACCGGTCACATCACAGTTCACAGTATCATCGGCAATGTCTTTCTGCGATCATTTCAACTCACACATAAATAATTGAATCTAGTACCTGCATAGTTTATATACCCCATTCACGAATATTGAGTTAACTTTGTTATCATTTAACATGGGAGCACTATTAGTAGTAGTTTCGCAAGTCCAGAAACCCTAGTCATTATTAAGCAAACTACACAGCCAAAACTTCCGCCACAATACCATCTCCACCCTCCCCTGGGAGTCGTCTGAGTGTGTCGAAACTTAATTGGTTGTACGTGCATCAAGTTCCCGGGATAGATCTACCCGGGATAGACAGATATCTGGCAGTGACTATGCCTGGCAGTCTGCCGCCTGGTTCCGGGTGTCCTATGCCTGGTGCCTGGTTGGTGCCTGTTGCCTGGTATAGAATAGAATCCCACGCCGGTCATTGCGTAGGCCAGGGCCGCCCTACCCTCCGATCTAGTCGAGGCGATACTACGTGAGAACGTTGAACTTGCTTATTTAACCATGTTCACCTGGTGTGGTATATATAGCTAATCTTGACTATAAATCAGAAAATCTAACCGTGAGTCCAACTGAATTCTCTTGAACGTCGAGCTCTTGTGTCGTGAAATTGCGCAGTTTTTAAAGTCGAACATTTTTAGGTCAACGCAATTTTTAGTCTGCCACAGTTCCATAATAAGCTTTGAGATATTCAATAAATTAATAAGAATAACTTTGTTTACGCCACTTTTTTAATATATATAAATATATATCAACATGTTTCGAAAGCAAAGCTTTCCTCATCAGGATAAACAGTATACACATATATATATATATCCTGATGACGAAAGCTTTGCTTTCTACAAATAATGACATTTATATATTAAAAAAAGTGGTGTAAACAAAGTTATTCTTCAAAAGATGCCATAATTAATAAATTAATAATTAAACGCTTTTATTATAATGTCTCGCTATTTTTTTGATTTTAATAATAAAAATTATTTATTTTTTAAATTTCTAATATAAATTTTTTATTTTTTTAAATTTCTAATATATTTTTTATTTAATATTTTATTATAATTTTTATTTTTTTAATTATTATTTAATATTTTTAATTAATTACTCGCCTACTTTCAACACTTATTTATAATTTTTGTTTATGTTTGTAATTTGTTCTATATAGTTATTATTTGCATGTATTATTGTTATTTGGTATATTGTTTATCCTGATGAAGGGAGCTTTGCTTCTGAAACATGTAGATAATTTACATATTAAAAACAGTGCTTTATACAAAATTGTTATTTATTTAATATCAACAGTTTAAATATACCATAAACAATAATTACATATCACAGTTAACTACGAGCATAAGAATATAGCACAAATAATTTAAAGAGGTAAATATTAAATGTGGAATTAGGTCATACAATGACACCAGAGAGTATATAAATAATAGTTCATGAAGGATATAAAGATATGCGTGCGTATAAAGCGTGCCCTACCAGGTAAGTATGTTTTCTGTATAAGTACATAATAAGATAAACCCTAGCAAGTAGTATTTGTACAGCGCCCTTGAGGTGATTTTTCACAAAAACGGCACTATATAAATCGTCCAAGTATTATTATTATTATAGTAAACTTAGTTTAAATTAATATTGATTGAAAAGATATACACTTCCACTACATCTGCGTATCTATTACTAATATCATGTAATCTAGGTACAAGCGAGTGTTTGTAATGCTCAGTCCTGATGTTGTTACATTTAAACAGGATTTTCGAACGATTTTATTAAAGTTATTCTTATTATTTTATTGACAATAACGCCACAAAGTGACTACAAATCTATTGAAGATATTTGAGTTATTCTTAACTGTCAAGACCGGAAACAGTGATCGGGAAATTACGTTTTCAGATAGAATAGACTATTTTTTTGGATCTAATATCTATACTATGACACCAAAAGAAAATCTTTCTTTCTAGAAAATAACTACCATTGGAAAATATTTATCCTATAGGGTAGCCTCCTGATTGCTACTATGTTTTTTGTTTGACGTTACAAATATGGGTTAGCAGGTGTCGCAAGATATGCCGATTAATAAACACATACATTTATTAATAAATTAGATAAGATGCTTATTTTTATATCCAACATATTTTAAATTTATTCATATAAAATTGTTTTTCCGCACGTGTTTCTTGAAACAAAGAAAATATAACATTATCCGTTTATGCTGTTAAAATAAACATTTATTTCAGCGCAATGGCAGCGATTATTGCTATATTGAAGTCACAAAACCAGGATGGTTCATCTCACATTCCACGCTGTATACAATTGTAATGTAATGTAACGTATAATCGCTTGGCTTTATAGGTTTTTCCCACACCTTGATTAGCGTCTGTCCCATAGTAAATTTGCATTGAATTCGTTAACTTTTCATTTCCGGTATCCGTTAAGTAAATAATAGCACGAATTAGTTATTATGCGATATGTACTTAAATTTATTTATATTTAGGCACCTGAACAAATTAATGTCACTGATATTATCTTTCATTACTGTTGTTTTTACGACAGGACGAAAAATAGTCAAATAAGATTAAATGAAACTTAAGGTTAAATGAAGTGTGATACGCGTTCACAGATGGCGCTAATTCAAATATTAAAAAAAAAAAACATTTTCTGGAATGCGCTTTTCGGTATGGCCATCAGCTCGTTCTTCGATTCTGACTTTATCTCATCAATTGTTGCAAAACGCTTTCCTTTAATTGGTCTCTCCAGTTTCGGGAATAGGAAAAAGTCGCAGGGAGCTAAATCTGGTGAATACGGTGGTTGAGGCATGATTACAGTGTTGTTTTTGGCCAAATAATCACGAACAAGCTGTGTGCATTATCGTGATGCAAAATCCATGATTTGTTTTTCCACAATTCCGATCGTTTGAGCCGTATTGCTTCATGCAAACGTTGCATAACTTTCTTGTAGTATTCCTTATTAACCGTACGACCTGTTGGCAAGAACTCACGATGCACCACGCCATTGTAATCGAAGAAAACAGTGAGCAAGATTCTCGTATTCTTTGATCCATTTTTTTCAAAAGTAAAAAAATCGAAGAACACACAACGTGACTAACCTTTCCAGTTGTCAAAAATAAACCACTAATCCAAAATGGCTGATAATGCTAACATATGATAAACATATGTATACCAATTTAAAAAAAAAATCGATAATCGAATGTACACAGCCCGCGAAAATTCAAAATTCACCTTTTCTTTTGAACAAACCTCGTACATTAATTGATTTGTACATGATATCAATGTCTCGCCTTTGATACTCGAATTAATACATTTGTTTGATAAAATTGGTCCACGATTGAATAATTATTGGATAGAAAGACGCACGAATCGAAGTATTTCTTAGGAAATTGTTAGGCGAATAAAAGAATATTAGATCCTAATAAATTATTGATTCCTTACGGTCATTGAAGCCATATAATTACTGTTGCTCATTGGAATGCTTGGCATTAACACACTGCGAGCTCGTTAAAATTTGATAACAGGAAGTATTCGTAATTCATAAGTCAAAAGTCATAACTTTTAACTATAACTCCTCTACTTGCAAGCGGATATAAATCAACTTGTCGCTCGCTCCCAAATAAATATACAAGTGCACGGAGACGTTAGAGGTATTTTGTTTTATTCATGTAACGACTCAATGAAACTGAATAAGCATTATATATATATAAAGATGAATGACTCTGTCTGTGCACGATTTTCTCGAAAATTACTAAACCGGTTTCGCTGAAAATAGCACAGTTTGTTCTTATTAGTGCCATGAAATCCAGTAAGTAAAACTGTTGCCTTAACGTTTTAAAATTAGTATTAAAAACATTGAACCCGCCATGTTGTATTGAGGTTATTCCATAGATATACCACTCTGGTTAGCCAAAGATTTCATATTAAAAAAAAGAGGGTTTGTTTGGGTAGAAAATTTTCATAATTTAAACACAAGTGGGTATCTACTTAAGAACTTTATTATTTAGATATATTTAAAAAAAAGAAAATGTTTGGAACGAAATAAAATTCAAATTAATGTTTCCTTATTTCTTTGTTTGGACATAGTAATAATTGTCGTCACAAGGCATTACTTTCGTTGTCAAATCAATTATGGCACTCAAACGAGAAGCAAGAATTCACAACTTCATAACTTCATAACTTAATTGTGTGAAATTATTGATTCAACGATTTAAAAGGCGTATCTTAATATAAGTGTATATCCATAGGTATTTTAAAATTATAAAATAATTTGCAAAATTACTGCCTCAACACAGGCTAGCCTAGTGAGGTGGGTTATGTGAAACTTCAACTATAACTGTTATTATATTATTTTCTATTTTACTTTATAAACCACTGTACACTTACATTATTATATTATCCATGGCTTATTTCCTTTCAACATCTTATGTAATAATTAATAATGTAAGCGAAATATTACGAAAAAAAAAACTATAAAATACCTAGTTTATAATATAAGCCCCTCATAATAAGGCTTTTTAATTATTGAACTATTTCAAGTGCCATTTTTCTGAAAGCTCTCGGCCATCTTTAGCATTAAAATATTACTCGAATGGTGCGAGTTTTAGCACCTTCCCCACCAATCTTCCTCACCAAAATATAGAGGCCGTATTGCCGATAACGTGTTTATGATGCATGGTGCATATTAGGGAGATTCCCTGGCCGGGCTTCCTTGTGCGCCGCTAACTCCCGGCCGGAAGACGGATGGCCCTCGGATAGTCTGACATAATCACCTCGCCATATGCTTTCTCCCTGATCTATCGCCTGCCCTTTCTTCCACGTAGGTCCCGTTAACGTGTGTGCATTTTTGCATTCGGCGCGCCCGCTAGTTCTATAGTAAATATGTTGCAGAGGTGGAAGAAATGTAAACATGTTAAATTACAATTTATTTATTTTTCTTATAAAAAGGGAGGTAAACCTGACACTATTTGAATTTCTCCTACTATCATAATTATAAGCAGAACACGTTGCTTGTCCAATGTCGGACAACTAAATTATCAGAGGATTGGAAACCCAATGATTTGGACCACTCGACTATTGACCGGTTGATTTCCAGCTAGTTTCCCTGCACATTTTAACAGCCCTGCTTTCCTATCACATAAATACATTTTTCGTTTCTAATTTATATTTATCGAACGAAACGAACACTTTGTTTAGAACCACTGATTTATTTTAAGTTATTAAACAAAAACACATAGAGTAGGCATGTACTCGTACGAGTATGTGAGCATATAACGTTATCACATATGTATTTTTTTTTTCAAAATATTGGCATTTACTTTATGGCGTCATTATTAATAAATGAATTAAAATCAATTATTTTATTTATTACATACAAAAACGAAGTGTAATTGATTCATACGAAAACTTCAAAACAATGTGTTTTTTTTTTTTTTAATTTTTATAATGTAACAATCTAACAATCTATTAATATTACATTGTAATAAGTTTAAGTACCATCTGCCGTAAACAAATAAATAACAAGTTTATGTTAGTTTGATCGTCCTCAGCATCCCGCGCGGTTGCATCATCTACATCTATTGATGCTAGTTGGGGGCAGCGGGTGGGCCAGGGGCCTGCGGGGGTGGGACTGTTGGAGGGGGAGGGGATGAAATCTATCTCCGGCGGGTGCGATAAATCAACGTCTGGGAGCACTGGCCCCACGATCCTTGGCTCCTTTGCTCTTGGGTTGGGCCTGGATGCCGAACGCCGGACAGGCGAAATTGAATATTGTGCAGCTAAGTTTCCGGGAAATATCGGAAAAAAACATCCGAAAATACAGTAGACCTAACGATAACAGTGGGAATCAACTCAGGCTTTCTTCTGCGTGTTTTTCAAAAATTGTTTTTGTTGCTAGTTTGTAGAACTCCGTTTCCCCCTTTTACGATTTTATTTTAATTCAGTTTATTTTTAATTTTAGGTGTAAAGCTCTGGAAAGTTTTCTTGGATATGTAGCATTTTTATTTATATATTTTTTTAAATTTGGTTTGGTTTTTGTTTTATTTTTTTTTTTTTTAATTCTTTTTCATTATTTATTTATTTTTACATTTTCTTTTTATTTATCTTCATATTTTTATATTCTTATTTTGCCTTTTTTTAAAATAATATTATTTTTTCTATTTCTAGGTAATGAATTGAATACATGTATCTATAACTCATGTAATATGGTAGACTGGGTTTGTACTATCCACCCAGTCCTGCTGGATTTAAAACTTAAATAACTTTTCTCCACGCATTCTATTAATTTAATACGTATACTGAGCCTTTACAACGAAAATATCACTTTAATTTTGAAAAAAGAGATGGGTGAAAATAGAGAGAAGAATATAATACCTATACATAATTTCCAGATGTATTACATTCTAGAAAAGCATTTAATTTTGACTTTACTAAAATTTCTCCCAATACTGAAACATTTTCATAAAGTCTTAATTATTAACATTGCCTTTCCTGAAATTTAACTAGTTCAACAAAGCCATTTTCACAATACAAAGACACAATATGACAAAACTATTATTTTTAATTTTAGTGCAGTCACAATTTGGATACAGTAAATTGTTTAAATTCTGTTATGTCTGTGTATGCCTGAGATTGCTGTTTGTAATTTCATACACTCCTCATAGCAGAGCATAAAAAGACATCCACGACCACGCACACGCCAGCAATTACAAACGCTATCCTGAGGGTCAATTTATTAAAATTACCTCGCAAATGGGGCCAACATATTGCATTATTGTAATCTTGTTACCTTTAACGTTTCGTAAATTTATAGCTTATTTATCTTGGTCGCTTGTTAAGGATTTTACATCGCTATCAAGTAGCTAATCGTAAAATATATCTTAATTTATGTGGAGCTTGTAATCGTAAAATAATTCCTTAACTATGTAAAGGATTTTATTATATTGTTGCTAATCGTAAAATGTATCTTAATCAATGTGGAGTTTATAATCGTTAAATAAATCTTTGACTATGTGAATAATTTTATTATATAGTTTGCTAATCGTAACATTGAGCTTTCATTATTTTAATGGTACCGTAAGAGTAATCGTTTCCATGTTTTTCGTGTCATTCTCTGGCGATAATGATGGGATCCGTGTGTTGTGCATGCTTAATGTCTCTAGCCAGCCTTTGACAGTGGAGAGTAGGTGTTAAGGATTCCTTCCTCGTCCTACTCCCATCCTGTTTGGAGATGCCAGGTCTTAGATATTAGAAGTGATCGTTAATTGTGATGTCTGCTGCAGCAATTGCAATTCTCACACTGGATACCGGTTTAAAATCCTCGCAGTTACTATTGAGATGATGATAAAGAAGTTTTTCAACTGTGCCTGTCAAGATTTTTTACAAGTGTTCGTTCTTTGGCATCTTTCAGGATTGACGATTGATATTTTTTTAAGCTAACATAGTTATGCTACCTTTGCTAATGTTTTTACAATACAAATACAGCTTCTTCATTATGTGATTCTATGTAATTATAACAAAAATATATCTAAAAATTGGCTGTTTTAGTTTAAAATGTATTAATTTTCCTCAGTTATTTAACTCAGTTGGTTCAGCAGATATCGCCGAGGAACTTAAACACGTGTCGCATTACTTTTTCTGAACGTTTCCACCGGTTATCGACTGGCATAAAATTACTTTGTGCTGTAACTGGATATTAACAATTATTTCATTTAACTTTATCGAGCCATTTCTTAAAGCCTTGTTCCGTCTGCTAGTTATATCGAAAGGGTCAATAAAAATATGTTTTTGTGATAACTGGTTTTTCTTATGAAGTTGAAAATATATCTGGGATATAAATTTTAATTTGGGGTGGAGATTTTTACGTGCCTGAAATTATTATTTTCTCTTCATTTTTGACAGACTTTCAACCGATGAAGAAGCTTTGTCATTCATATCAATTAAAATTGCAAATTTTGATCAAATCTTGATGAATGATTCCATGATCTCACTCTAGGGAATGAATATCTCCCATCTAAGAGTGTGTCGATCTTTACCGATTGCATATTCTGTATTTTAAAGAATCAATTACGAATCGGAGTAATTTATGCAATAGCGGTTTCCTTATTTTGATTCCTTTCACGATTTGTGCGCGACCGTCCACGGACTATGTGGGATTCTAAGAGACTTATTGTATGCTGACAAGGTTGAGTGATCCATGCAGAATTCACCATCAAGAAGGCTGCGTCCAACCAGCAAACCTTATTACGGCTGGGATTTCATTAAAAAAAATTGGCCGCTTATATGTTTGAATCTTTCAGGGATGATTCGTTAGTCGCTTATCGAGAACGTGCAGTTAAAAAAAAACTCGTAGTTTATAGTATTGTGAAAATAGTTTCCACTTGAACCCGTTCCTGAGCGGTAGGAATACATCTTCTAAGTAACTTAATTTGTAAAGTGGGAAGCGCATTAAAAATAGATTTATTTCTGCAGCACACCTCTGTAATACCAGGGCAGGTATTCCGTCAGACCCACTAGTTTTATTAACATCAACCCCCCCCCGTAAGTCGTCGAATACATCCCGTTGCCGGATCCTAAGCTTTTTCACACACAAATCGCAGCGAAGAATCGACGGCGGGATGACTTCTTGATCATCGAGGGCCGAGTTTTCTGCGAACGTTTTTCCCAAAAGGTTGGCCCTTTCGGTGGCGGTGTTCGCTAGTGGTAAGAGGTGGCTGACTGGATTTGCAGAAATTGCGACCTGTGGAGCCTGCTAGTGACCAGCATGCTCTGCTGGTACACGGGCAGGCAGCTAGATTTTTATTAATTGTTTTTGTGTTTTATTTGTAGAACTCCATTTAATTTTTTTTTAAATTTAATGTAAATCAAATTTTATAATGTTATTATTAAGTTCTTTAGTTTCTTTCATTCAAGGCAGTTTGAAAACAGCCTTGAACGCCGAAACAGCTGTCACAATAATAAAAACTAAAAATACTTGTAGAACTTAATAATAACATTATTAAATTTGATTTACAGTAAATTAAAAAAAAAAAAACAAAAAAACAAAAAAAGATAGCCTTTACTGATCTGCAGGTCGTGCTCAAATTTTGACTTATTGATAATTCTCTTGCTTTCCTTTGCTAATTTTTTTTATATGTTGATCCGCTTTCCGATGTTTGAGTTGTGTTGTAGGCTTGGTAAGCCGCGTTTTTTCGTCGAACTGCTTCGGAGTATTGTCGACTGAACCACGGCTTTACGCCTGCACCAGTTTGTTTAACGGTTGACTGAATGAAGTCATCCATTGCAGGTGTGATGATTTCATCAATTTCCTTGGCACATCTGGAAGGATCCGACATCTGAAAACAGACAGCTGACCAGTGACCATGAGAATACATTAAAGTGAGCCCGCAGACCGAACCAATCTGCTGACCTATAGTGCCACACTTTTCTCTTCAGCTTCTCGATCGGCGGTCTGAAGTTTATAGGGATTGATGTAGTCACCAGGCGGTCGGACGATCTTAATGCCACTGATATCAAACGAACCCCTATGGGCTCCTGAACAAGTTGCTCCAATCTGTGGCAAAGGGTAAAGTATTCCGCCTGTCGGCCAGCCCGGTCAAAAATACACCTCCCTTTGGTCTGAACATGCCTACGAGGGTAAAGCCCGGGCATTCTAGATAGGAGGCGTCAGAAGGCTCGGCTATCTATGTTTCGAGGAGGAATAGAAGGTTTGGGGGTTGGGATAAAAAGTAGTGGTGAACAAAATTAAAATTTTTGAGCATGCCCCGAATGTTGGTAAAATTCACCAACATCGGGGTCTCCTACTACTCGCCGTTGTAATGATACTGTTGTCTATATTTTGTTGAAGCATGATTATATATTATTGTTGAGGGTTTTAGGGGAAAAGGAAAGTAAAGGAAGGATTAGGTATAAAGAGTGGGTAGGAAGCTGCGGTTCAGGGTATCCAGGAGTGACGAACGTATGAATCCATCCCACCCAGCGCGGTGCAAGGCGATGGGACGGGAAATTCCGGCTGGGATGGGCGCCCAATGCGCCCCAAACGCTCCTACTGGGTGCCCTCCGGTCACGAACCGGCACAGCAGTAGCGGCGGGGTTTTTACACTCGATGGTGGGGCAGCCCACCCTCAGTCATGAGCCTGAGGGTCGGGTCCCTGCATTATCGAGCAGCCCGGACATGGGTATCCGGTTGTTAAGGGTCTCCGTCAACCAGCCTCTTCCGATCCGACCCTCCACATAGTAGGTGGGTCAACGAACCTGCCGCCAAGACCTGTACAAAGCTTATCCTGTCAATCCGGGCACTCTTGCTAACCAAACGTAGCGAACCACTTGGGGTGACCTATGGCAGAGGTGCTGGTCATCCAACAAATGGTTCCCGGGCGGCGGTATCTTCACCCGCCTCCCAAATTAAGAAGGATTGGGGTACTACAGCTATCCATCAGTGGATTATAGCGCAAGGTCCCAGATATACCACGAGGTCCTGGGTTCGATTCCCAATGCTACCGTTATTTTTTTCTATTCTGTGTCTTTTCGGTTTTATTTTGAGAGTTGTTAATATTATTAACTTTAATGTATGTATTTGAATCAATCAATCGATCAATAAATCAATCAATCGATAGATCAATTAATCAATAGATCAATCAATCGATAGATCAATCAATCGATAGATCGATTAATCAATCAATATATCGATCAATCAATCAATTGTTCGATCAATCAATCAATTGTTCGATCAATCAATCAATTGGTCGATCAATCAATTAATTGGTCGATAAATCAATCAATCGATGCCACGGTCTATCACCACGACGATAATAGTTGTCCTTGACATCAGTGTAAAACACCCCACCTTTTATAATCACCTTTAAAACGATCCAACAATGTGCTACAGGCACGTCTTACCACGCACCCAAGTCTAGCAAACGTGCCTTAGAATGTGATTTTTAATTGTATTTAAAACGGTCCAACAATTTGCCATCCATCTTTATACGCACCCAGCAAGTCTGGCGAACGTGCCTTAGAATATGATTTTTAATTGTATTTAAAATGGTCCAACAATTTGCCATCCATCTTTATATACGCACCCAGCTAGTCTGGCAGACGTGCCTTAAAATGCGATTTTTAATTGTATTTAAAACGGTCCTACAATTTGCCATCCATCTTTACACGCACCCAGCAAGTCTGCCGAACGTGCCTTAGAATTTAACGTATTAGTAGGTATTATAATGAAATAGCAAACAGTTAGGTCCCGTCATGAGAACGCTCTGTGGATCCGCATTTTTGTAATTTTTAGTCCATTTGGTACGCGCGGGCGGCAGTAATTGGGACGGCCGCCGCCGGATTACCATATTCCGGCAGTCTGGCCTGTCAGTGTCACTAGTGTCGGACCAGACGCGGCAGACGTGTGTGGAACTGCCGAGGCAGGCCGCGCTTGGGATACGAATATTTAAAAGCTTTTTTTTGCGAATAGACGAGAACGACACGCCCCAAAAACTTTTCAATAAAACAATTTTATTCGCCGACTTTTTGAACTTGTGGCAATTTGTAGTATTCGAATAGGCAATGCTCACTGTAATAATTATATAAGCATCGTTACAAAAGAGTTCTGAATCTTTCTTGTTTCACGGATTCCTTTGTTTGTAATCTTGTGGTAACTTACTTGCCCTCTTTTATTTCATATCGCTTTTAATTTATTTTCAGGTGTAAGTTGTGTGGTTACTTAACATGCAAAACAATCGTTTTAAATTAACTAGATGGTTTATAAGGGAGTCTAGTGAACGTGGTACGAGGGATATTTTTTCAGATTCCTTAAAATAATAAATTGCGTACTAAATTGGGACGGAAGTATTGCAAGTTAATCATTTATCAAGAAATGTTTTGCGTTTGGAAGAAGTGTGACATTATTATTTCCAAGTATAAATTGGTATTTAATTGTAGATATTTATTATTTTGGAATTAAGAAATGTCATTACTATGGCAACACCAAGCTACTCACTAAAATCTTTGAAATGAGTTCTTCGCTGATAAGGAATATGAAAGCATATTGAGAAAATTAATGATGATATTAACAATGCGCTTCAAATGGCCGAAAATCAACAAAAAAACTTAAACTCAACATCTAAATAACAAAGTATATGATCATTGGTAACCGAAAGTACGATGAACGTCATCAAGTAGTAACGTATGGTGAAAACTTGTAAAAGGTAAATAAGATAAAGTACTTGGGAATAGTATTAGGCTCAAAAATGACTCTTGAAGAAAATGCCGATTTTATTGCAAAAAAATGACTACAAAGGTCTTTCCTTGGAAGAATTAGGAAAATTTTCCATAAAAAAACCTTTCGTATTTTGTATTTGTTGAGGATTCGGTCTTTATAGTTTATAAAGTATGTTAAGTGCATTCCGGTGCCTCCTTATTGGCAATTTAACCGATAAACTAATCTGTCGATAAAAACATGTTATTACGAACGGTTAAATCTGCCATGATAAGAGATTTTAAAAGCTTCTGCATTTTTGTGTTAGCCATTGCTCCGCTTTCTGTAAATTTTAATATAAAAAAATGAAATGCCGTGCTCTATTTTTTATGATTGTTTTTGTTTAATTAGAATCTTTTTCTCTAAAATTTATGGTATTAGAAGAAAATGTTATTGAAAAAATGCTGTTTTTACTTGCACCGGTAATACCCGAGGTATCTATGTAAAATACTATTTCTTCAGTCCCGACAGGATACTCTATCTCCCGGGAAATAGTAAGGAAATTCCAAAATGATGCAGTTTATATTCGGCCTGGTCCCCGCACTGTGATTCTACTAGCAGTAGCGTTGGTATGATGGTTTTTTAATACTTTATTTCTCATATTATTTCGATAACGGCGAACTCTGCAGATAACATCGGCATCTCATATTATGAAATTCCGAAAAATTAGATTACTTTTATTGCTCCGCGCACATTTTTGTCCTTACTGATGATTTTTGATTTGTGAAACTTTGTCATATTGCCATCGAAATCTGAAGAAAAAAGAATCAGTGTTCTTTAATTATTTGGTATTACTGATTTACTGTGTTCACCATTTTTAAATAAAATATTCAGTTTATTCTTTTATAAATAAAATCAATGGAACACTTAATATATTACCTTATAAAGTCAATTGAACAATAATAATCACACATTTTAACGATTTTGCCTAGATGATGCTTGGGCACATTAAACCTTTAAAACATTTTTTAATAGTGGTGTTAAAAAAAAAAACTATCTTACTACTAATCATCACGCTCTGTACACGGGTAGTTAGAGGTTGTACCGCCACACAACTCTGTATTGGTACACACTTCTCGCTTTACTCGCATTCATACATACTCGTTTGTTATTCCTTACCTAATTTATTTGAAACACACGTTATTTAACAACGAAATATACGAAAGCTTTGACTGCCCAACTGGGAATAAATCCTGTTTTAGGACAGTCAAATTGACAAGTTTAGTTCATATTAAGTGCTATTATACAAAAATAGAAGGGAAAAAACCTAGTATTGACATAGTGTATGGTAATTATAATATATCTAGAAAAAAGTATAATAATTAAGCATAAAGAGATGTGAAGAATTGTACAGAAAAAAACAATTGTGTTCCAGATAATTTGAGTATAGTATAATAATTAATATAGAATAATAGTTAAGCTTAAAGAGATAATAATAAAGTATAGAGTAATCGTGTACCAGATAATTTGAGTATAGTATAATAATTAATATAGAATAATAGTTAAGCTTAAAGAGATAATAATAAAGTATAGAGTAATCGTGTACCAGATAATTTGAGTATAGTATAATAATTAATATAGAATAATAGTTAAGCTTAAAGAGATAATAATAAAGTATAGAGTAATCGTGTACCAGATAATTTGAGTATAGTATAATAATTAATATAGAATAATAGTTAAGCTTAAAGAGATAAGAATAAAGTATAGAGTAATCGTGTACCAGATAATTTGAGTATAGTATAATACTTAAGCACTTATGAAGAGATGAGAAAAACCAATATTGTAGAGTAAACATTTCAACTGTTTGATTAAATAGATCGTGCTTTGTCTTCTCGGACATCGTCGATTTCTTCCATAATAATGTAACAGCTAAATGTCGCGGCAATTCTCTCATCGGGAGTCCTACAGCCGGTCTAGCGGCGGACGTCCCAGCGGTGCAGGAGAGCACTTGAATTATCAAGGTACTCCTCAAAATAGTTCTCCCAGATTACCTCTGGACATAAAATGCCAACTTGGCTACTAACAGCTCTCCCGTGCTCCCAGAATCAATAAACTCCATCCTCTCGCTATTTTCTCGATAAACTGTACGGTAAACGGTACACTGAGGGAATATAATATAGCCACTTGCATTTCTGTAATTTCTTAATGGGCCTCGACCAATTTCTTGTGTAAGTTTTATGAAAGCCAATGTTCAATCTAAGATCTTTAAATTGAAAATGCATCTCTTCCACTATAATAATAATAATATTAGGCAAATTTGTATAGCGCCATTTTTGTGAAAAATCACCCCGACTGAGAGATTTACAAATATTAATCTTAGTCTCTATCTAATTCTGTACAAACAGACACAGAAAACGTCTTCTCCTGACAGGTCATTTCAAATAAACATTTCAAGCTTGGAGAAGATACGATTTTTACAGTTGCTATTTTATCCTTCTTTACTATTGAAATTACATTTTCAGAAGATTCGGAAAAAGAAGAGTTGGTATTTATTTGGAATGTTTATATTTTTATTGTTAAATTTTAGGACTGGAGAATTTTTATTAAATGACATTAAAAAGCTTAAGAATTCTACATAGAATATAAATGCGATATTATCAATAGTTGTAAACATTTTTTTTACACATTTTGTTATTTACAATGTCGCGGACTGTAAAAAGTTTCCGACTTCTTTTTTTACACAGGAGGCCCTACAAATTAATTGATTCATTAAATAAAAGCATGGTAATCGATGTAATCATGGTAGCTGCTTTTTTGCAATTTTTTTATTTTTTTATTAACGGACCGTCCGATTACACAATATACACAACACGTAATGAGATAAACAAGAACTGCAGATAAAGAATAGCAAATACATAATACACGAATGAAGCAATGACAATATTTGAAGATTTGATAATGAAAACTAGATAAAAACCAAGTAGTGAATTTTACAGGAGAGACTAAAAACTGTTTAAAAAACCAGTGTGATTATATATATGTTTTTATCAATTAAATTACGGTTGGATTTTATCTTGTTTTCAACGTCATTTTTTATATATTTTTTGTTTTCTATTAGTTATGACAAATACCGTAAAAATACTAATACGCTCTTGACATTTGCCATACATTGAGATGGCAACATGCTGCTACACTAGCGCCCTCTAGCGGTCCGAATTTTACGAATTGGGTTTTTTTCCATAAATTTTCTTTGAAATATATCTTTAATTAATTATAGAAATCGAAAATTCAAAAAATAAATATTAGGTGACCTACATATGATTTTACTTTTTTATCATGTTTTTATTTATAAAGAGGCTGATTGTATTAACATTTAAAGCCTCGCTGGTCGCGCACTGTCCTAATCGTTTACAAAGAAAATTAAATATTTATCATAACAGCAACAGTCTGGAAACTTGTAGCCCGGGCCGCAAGAGGCCGCAGTATATCACGTCGTCAGTATTTTGACGTCTATGATATTTGATTACACGAGTAGCTTTGTTCCTCACTTTGTAAGGTGTACTCAGAGACACTATCTTCAATATTTTGTAATATATGTTCACTTTCACTGGGCATATTGAAGACACTTTCGATCTAGCAATTAATAAAAAAATACGGTCTAATAAATGGTTTGTATATCTCTCTCATTGTCAGTGAATATAGCTTTTAGCTGAAATTGATGGCACTTTTGCCATCCTGTGACAAGAGTGGAAATGCGCTACATCCCGTTCTTATACTCCTCGATAGATGATTTTTTAAAAGACGAAATCACCAAAAAAAATGTTTTTCGACTTTTTGGTTTATATCTTGTTTTCATTCTCAGGTCATCATTTACTTTCTTGCTCGATTATGAGGGGCTATTTTTTACTTCCGATAAAAAAAATAATATTCAACTGATGCAACAGCCGGGATTTTGTAAATTAGAAACCCCAGTAATACCATCCACAAATCACACGATGCAAGATATAAGGGCTAAGTCCAAGTGATCCATAGTTTCTGACTTATCGTCTAGCAGGCTAGCAAATCATCTATCTCGAAGCTGCGTGTGGTATTTGAACCCCCGACCTTACGTTCTAAGACAAGGGAACAAGCATTAACACTGTGGATTATTTATTTCTGTGTTAGTCTGATCTTTAATGTTTCGTGAAGTCCTGTTCTGAAGTCTCCGGTATTTGTTGTATTTGTATTGTTTTATTTTTATTGTGTGGCAAAATTTTATTTGCAAAAAGGATTTGTTTATTTGGAAATCAAGAATTGTAAACTAAAGGTTTCTGTAACGGAATGAATAACGGAATAATCGGCAACGTGGTCTACGGGGGCAAGGATGAAGCAGGAAATTTCCCTTTGAAAGATCAACTCCAGGACGCTTTTCAAATTTCATATTCGATCTTTTAGTATCTCGTGTTGTTTCGTTTCTGAAGTACTACCTTTTTGTGTATTGTGAAGTTCTGTTTTCATGAGAAAACTTTTAGTGTATGGCGATTTCTGTTTCTGTATTATCTTTGAGTGTTTCATGTTGATCTGCATGTACAAGATTTGAGTGCATCGTGTTCTGTTTTTAATGTCTCGTATCATGTACGAGCTTTGAGTGATAACATTTTCTGACCTTTTCGAGTTCCTTCTGTTCCTCATGTATGTGTTATTGTTGTTTCAGTCGCTACTGAAGCAGGGCCAGGTGTCCGTGGAGCTGGAGGTGAGACCCCGGTACCTGGTGCCCGACACCAACTGCTTCATCGAGCACCTTCCTCGCCTACAGAAGATCCTGAACATGGACGCCTGCCCCTATACGATTGTCGTGCCCCTAGTCGGTAAGTGTTTTTGAATACATAAGGAAAATAATTTACAATGATATCAAAATTATACCTTCGACATTGGATAACCGAATTCCTCAAGAAAAAAACAGTAAAACAAAATTAATATTGTTGTATAAAAATAAATAATTTACTGAACCCTGTACTGAGCATGTACGAGTACATCATGCTAAAACAATAGTATATTTTCCAGATTGAGTGAGAGAAATGATGTTAATAAGGACCTAATTTAGGTATTACTTGCCTCTTGATTGGAAAACTACTTATTTTTCAATTTTATCGAGCGCAATGCATAAAGAGCCAGGTTTATTTGGGCGGATGAATGTATTGTGTATTTGATAAAGGCACAACACACGAAGTTTTGTTGTTGGATGTCGAATTTAAACACCAATTTCGTTCGGACGTCGAGTAAAGAAATAATTATTTTTTTTAAATCTGATAATTCCCCTTGTAGTATTTTCTTCTTTCTTATGAACCACTCTAGTAACTCGGGGGGAGGTTACGACGGAGCTCTCAACGGCTGAGCCATATAAAATTGTCAAGATTGCTCAGCTTTGCTGAGTGCTTAAAAATCTAATTTTTCCCTGTCACTATTGACGGGCTTTCAACCAGTTTTTTATGCTCGAGTTTAAAAGCTTTTCGCCTTTATTTGTTAAAACAACAGCTCTAAGTCTGCTATGTTTCTATATTCACTGGACCGGATTCTTGTCTTCTATTAATACATAATTCAAGATGCGGTGCGCATTGAATTATTCCTGTTCTTGGTATTTTCCTTTCCTGGTGTCTTTATTATTTATAGGTTTATTTCCGTCCTATTATTGATTGCGTCTTGTCACACAAGCTTACTCTGGTCACCACTAAAAGTCGTTTTCGCCATCCAAAACTGAGTAAACTCACAGCCAAGTAAAAACATATCCTTAGCGGAAGACTTTGAAATAATTCTATTATTATTTCACCAAAGTTCATCAATATTTTTTGACTCTGTCAATCCGGCCGACCTGCATTAGGAGGAACGGCTGCGCGGCCTGTTTCACACAAAATTTAATTTTGGATTTAAGGTCAAAATACTCACCTAAACCTAATAGTATATATTTTTAAATTAAAGGTTTAGTAAATATCTAGTACGCATGAGAAGTATTTTATTTATATTTGTTTTATATTATGAAATATCGGACATTAAAGGAATTGATTTTTTCCCGATTTTAGAGGCATCTTTGACAATTATTTAGGGGCTAACGGTGATTTAAAAAAAAAATTGCCCCGTCTGCTTACCCGAAAAAAACTTTAAAAAAAAAGTTTTGTTATTATATTTTTATTTACATAATCATATTTAATAGCAAATACAATATATTTTTTTAAATACGATAGACCTGCAAATAATTTTCTTAGTTAATAATAATAATAGTTGGATGATTTGTATAGCGCCGTTTTTGTGAAAAATCACCTTAAGGGCGCTGTACAAATATTTCTTAACTAATTATGTACAAACAGATACAGAAAAACATACTTACCTGGCAGGTCGCTTCAGATGAACACAGTTTTAGAAAAAAAATATTTATAGAGATGATAGTTTTACATGGTTATTTGTTTCTCCTTTTCTATTGATGTTACATTTATTAGATGATTGGTGGCTCAAGAAGAGTTGGTATTTATTGAATTATTGGTATTAATTTTTAGGACTGGAAAGTATTCAATAAATGAATTTTAGGACTCGAAAATATCTATAAAATTACATTAAAAAGCCTAAGAAGCTTTTAATTAATATTAACGTTTTTTATTTATTTTATTTTACACTTTGGTTATTTACAGTGTTGCGGGCTGTGGACGCATTTGCGCACCGATGCGTGAATTTTTAATAAAATATTTTTATTATTTTTTAATTATTTTTTATTTTTTCATTTATTTATTTATTTAATGATTTTAGGTAAGTACTAACCGGCTAGTCTAGCTAAGCAATTTACAGGTGGAATTTCTTCAATTTATGGATACGATTGTCTGAAAAGATGTGTTTTAAGTTTAGTTCTGAATTCTGTTGAGTCTTTGATAATTCTTAAGTCATGCGGCAGTTCATTCCAGGCTTTGGGTCCTGACACTCCGAAAGCACGATTACCGAACTTAGTATTAGGTGTGCGCTTTGGTTCCTTCAACCTGCCGATAGCTGATGACGATGCTGACCTAAGGGTGGACTGCCGTGAGTTGGTATTTTCAGGAATACACAGTTCTGAAAAGTAAGCCGGAGTGACTTAAATACCATCCAGCAGAGCTTGAACTGGATTCTTTCAGGACATTTGAGCCAGTGGAGATTTTCGAAATTCTCTGAAATGTGAGGATATTTAGATACGCCGGAGATAAGTCTTGCTGCAGCGTTGAATACTGATTGCAATTTGTTAATTTTTTGCCTCTAAAATTATGAAAATTGATTTTTTTTCATGGCATATACTTTAAAATTTAAAACAAAAATAAATAAAATACTTCTCATCCGTACTAGTTATTTACTAAACCTTCAATTAAAAATATATATCATTTTGATGGGTATGTTGGCCTCAAATCATGAGAAATGGTAAAAAATATTTACTCGTTCATAGACAAGCATTAGGAATAATAAGTGCAAATGTACAAGTAAAAAATTGTTTATTAATGATTTAAACAGTACCAAAGATGATATAATCTGTATCAAACATGCAAGAAGTGAGAAGTTGATAAAAAAGTATAAAAAGTTATGAAGGCAGTTTTATAACCATTTTGTGATATGGGTCAAAATAAGTGATATTGAAAATGTCGACGGCCATTGCAGCATCGTTGAGCAGTTGAGTTTCTCTGCCGATTGGCGTGTTCTGGTAAACAGAAATTCTTGATTTCGGAGCATAAAAGAGCGCATGGGATCTCCCGCGAGTATACTTGTTAGGAACGTATAAGTTTACCTCTTTCAACAAAGGTGGGTTACATACGGTTCCAGAGATTAACTTAAACTTAATTGCTTATGGGGTTCGATAAATAATAAAATTGCGAACTCACGTAAAATAGTGAAAACCTTTTTACTACTCGCCTTAAAAGAACAGTAATGTAAAGCAATAATTGTTTGACAATCTATTCGAGACTAGTCCCGTAAATTAAGAACGACAGTCTGCGACTACTGGTGTAGTACTTTTACCCGACCGAATGGTATCAAAATGACAATTTATTATTCGCGATATTTCGCCTGTCACCTAACATTGGTAGTTTTTTTTCATTTTGTATCTAATTCGGTTACCGTTAATTTACTACGAAACCGAATCTTTTTATTCGAGTTTTTATCTTCAGTTGCGCTCCTTGAGACCGGTCAAGACCAAGGACAAAAAATACACCGTTATATTTATCACATTGGACGAAATGTGAGTCCAGTTTTAAGATTTTTTTTATTGGCGCAGTGAATTATTGATTTTTTGTTAACGGCTATTTTTCGATTTGGCATTGTAGTTTTGCCGGTAAAGTAAGTGCTTAGATTCCAAATATACCTAATAGTTTTTTTAAACGGTGAACGTATCGAGTAACGGTTTCAACTTATAACGCTTATCTTTCTATCTGGAGGTTGCGATTCTGTATACGTTAATGTTCAAATTTACGCATTTTTGCGGAAATTTTGCAATGTTGCAGCTTTAGTACTACCGGTGAAGAATGTGGTTTGAAACGAAATAGTTTTTTTAGTTGACGTTTCCGTAGTTTGCTGATTAGGGGGAGAGGGACGTGGAGAGAGATTATTCATTATATAAATTAATTTGTAACGATCGCAACTTTTTTTACATCGGAAAGATTTCAAGAAATTTTAATATTAGAGCTAAGGAACTTTATTCTGAATTTGCCAATCATGTTTTGGAACAAATCGTTGTTTTGATATAAAGGTTTAAAATTTTTACATTCAAGTACAACGGGTTTATTAAATATTATTAATAATCTTTTATTTTTATATTTTTTTTATATTAATAATTATAAAAATAATTTCTTCTTCTAATATAAGTTTGCTATTCAATGTTTTATGATAAGTTTTTATTAACATTTTTAATTAATTACTTACCTACTTTAATCAATTAACGTTTATGTTTATAATTTGTCTATTCTCACCGTATTGTGTTCTATGTTTATCTTTAGTCTATACTTGACATTATTATTTTTTAGTATTCTGTATATCCTGATGAGGAAAGCTTCGCTTTCGAAACATGTTGATATGATATGACCGGTCAGTGGCTGAGATGGCATCGCCTTTGGGTTTCACTCAGGCGTCGTGAGTTTAATCCCTCGGCTGACTAAGTCCTCCATTACGACACAAACAACATCTTCCGCTTACTGTAATGGTAGTTGATTTTTTTTTTTTAAATATTGTCAGGTTTTTCGTAACCAGGGAATATTTGTCTTTCTTTTTAAGAAAAAAAATAAAGTGGTGCTTACAAAGTAATTTTTAATTCAATGATTATTAATTCGAAATAATGATATTATATTTTTTATAGACAATATTTAATACATATTTTTAAAATTTACATAGGCTGAGCATTTGTCAAAATCAAATCAGAAATATGACATTTTGTTGAATATCCGCAAAAAATACTGAAGTTTTTTCTATAAAATGTCGAGAAGAAATTTAAAAAAAATGGGATGTGGTTTAATGTTTTTATAAGCCCTAACTTTGACGTTTTTTAAATGCGCTTACAAAACTTTGGTTAAGGTTATTAAAAACGTACCGGGAAAGTATTGCAGTTATTTTTCTCCGCTTTAAAAAAGCATTGTAATATTTTGTAAAACATACTTAGGGCGGTCAGAATTTTTTTTTGTTGATAGTGTAATTTTGAAATATTTATAATTATTTTTTTCTCTTTAACAGCATTATGTTTATCTTATTGCATAATAATAATATAATTATTTCGAATTAATAAGTAATCCTTCTCCCCCTTAAATCGGTAGGCTTTGTTGCATCCGGAGGTTTTCTTATAATATCTCTAACAACAATAATGACAGAATTTTTCAACTTGATGTAAAATTACCCTCAGATCGCAATAATAATAATAAATTGGATCATTTGTATAGCGCCGTTTTTGTGAAAAATCTCTCCAAGGCGCTGTAAATGCGTTGTACTTTTATTAAAAGCTCCTATGAACAATTGAAATTTTTTTCCCAACCTGAATGTGACTAAAAAATACAGATTTTTTAATATATTTTTTAAAAATCTACATCCATCTAAAGAATCATTCGTCAAATGGAGCTATTCCAATTTATAAACTATACAATGTATTCCCCTTTACACTTGTAAAGATTAAACTATCGACATATCGTTCTACTTTCATGGGTTTTACGAGTCTGTTTCTTGACTTTAATATCCTGAATGTGTGACCGCGCCCCTCGGACGTGTACGACCGGACAGCACATTCAAGTGCACTTAAAAACTGCATCGTCATGTATTTGGAGCACATTTTTACTGTACATTCAGCAGACACCATTTGTGCGAGTTCGTGGGGCACCAGCGCGCATTTAGATGCACTTTTATTGACATTGTAATTTTAATGTTTTCCTGAAGATGTTATTGAATACGCACTAGACGAGACTTGCGACTGTACGTACGAAATCGTTTATTTTTTTTGTTTTTATCTGACCACTGCTCAAGAAGTCCAACTGCTCCCAACGGTCTGGGGCTAGTGGGACTAAGGCACCCCAAATTGCGGTATGTTGCGGGGAAGGAGATGGGGGAAGAGAAAGGCGGGAAAATACGCCGCCAATCAAATTTGGTCACCAAACACGGCCAAAGCCATTTCAAGCAACGGTTTTATCTGAATTGTGGTCTTTCACAAGGGCGATACTGAGAGGATCTCTCAATTGCACTCATTGTTCCGCTTAGGCGCACATAAGTTGGTAGGCACTTTAATTTTTTTAATCAATGAATGTAATATTAACACATCATCTGGGAATCGAACCCAGGACTTCTGTCTTTCCGGTACTAGTACTCTAACCTTGAGCTAATGAGACCTTCTTACTTTCAGACATTTTTATCGATATCGTACCTCAATGTAAGAATTACCAATATCATCTTCAATTAGTTCCCATGTTTTTGGCTGCTTTCTTTTTTGTATGATTGCAAGGTTCTACTCGAATTTATTTGTAACCAGATAGCATCTCGGATATATTTATCTAATTTTTATTTATATGGGACTATCTATTGACTAATAATAATAAAAGAGAAGAAAAAAGATTACGACGATATTTATGAGCATCAATACGTTATTCTATTAAGTTGACTACTAATTAACTTTATATTCTATAACATCTCAAAACTATTAATTCTAGAGAAATACCTATTCTTTCTGTATTCACAAGTTGATTGATATTTTGCCGAACATTTGTATAACTTAAAAGCTCATCATTTTGGTATTATCGTAAACCACGTGACTCCCACTAGATCAGTACCACTACACGGAGCCGGTGAAATAATGCCACAAATTTATAAAAAAATGTATGTGGCACAATGAGCCAGGAAAAACTAGAAGTGAAGGGGGGCGGTGATGAAGTACCTCTGGCTATTTACTTTTGATTTAGATTTGTTTATTATTCATAACTAAAGCGTTACTTGATGACTGCACCAGAACTAAACGCATAAGGAGCGCGTGATTTCGTTGGACTTTTAGCCGGTGGATCGCCTTAATAATTATATAAGATTGTTGTTTTACTGGAAAACCCGCCTTTTTTAATATTTATTTTTTATGTGACACCTCACAAGAGCGGCCTTATCTGTACGGAACAATGTTGTGAGGCGGGTTAAGGGGGGAACAATAAGAATTGATTTTTTAATGCGGGCCTTGATGATGGCAATCGGTCTGTTAACACCGAATTGTCTGTTCGTCGAACCGCCCTCCTTTGCACAGAATGAAGAAGGTTTATCTAGTATTTGTGAGCTCCAGCCCATAGGTGACTTCTAAATGTAATTGTTGAACTTTCTTGAGATTTGTATAGGGTTAGCAGTTGGTCGCTATTGAAGAATCTGCTACCCTTATACGAGAAACCCAGTTTGTTGGAAGCCAGATTTACTCGGGTTTCTATAGAGCCCCGATACTGGAGCTGGTCTGAAATACTCACCCAAAGCATTTCAATGGTGTCTTTATTGGGAGGGTGCTCCCATCGAATTGCACCAGACAGTCATTGACCACTTTTTTACCGAGATCAGACTCGCTTGGGTTTTTGAGATGTTGTATCTAACTAGGTAACTAACCTTCTCGAGGTGGTGGTCAACTTTTATTCTCGAAGCTTCCCGAGCCGTTTGGACGTCAAGAGTGGAGGGGACTCGTCGAAAAGAAAAGCATCTTGAACAGTGCTGTCATCGGCGTAACATGTATTTGTGCACAGTTAACGAGATCGTTTATGTGCAACAAAACAGCGTCGGTGACGGCACGGATCCTGGAGGCACGCCTGCTTTAATTTAGCGCGGAGAGGAACAAGAGCCATCAACTGCGGTTTGAATAGTTCTTCCTTTAAAGAAGCCCGTAATCAAAATTTTGGGTTGGGTGGATCCCGTAAGATGGTAACTCCCTGACAAGCGCCCGACCCTTTCGAAGGCCTTGGAGATTTCCAATCCCTAAGAGGATTAATCCGTGCAGCACGGTATCACTTCTACATCCATAAGCACACATTTCACCACAAACTACATATCTGCCCCGATGATGTAACGTTGTAAATGGAGGAAACGTAACACGACATAATATCCCAAAAACTATTTATGAAAATAACTAAAGCTATTCAAAGGGCGATGTCGAGCCCTGTGGAACGAATCTTACTGATCATTCAAATGTATAGAAAATTGTATTATTTTCCTCTTAGATTTAGAACCTGCGATGTCTTGAATCAAAGCTCTTGCCGCTTTGTCACATGTCTCTTTATACCTCATAAATGTTTACTTTTTTCACAACATCCAAACAACGTTTATCTACTTTCTGTCATTGAGCGTTTCCCCTATAAAAATTATCTACCAGAGGCACAGCTTCCACGTAGGGTGAATCTTACCATCCTCAGCCCATAAGCTTCGGCCGTATTAAATTTATACGTTTGTTATGCCGTCGTAAATTGTGTTTGGCAAAACCGGAACTTCTCCACCGGCGTTAGGAAGGCGGTCACGTCCCGGCTCAACCCCCACCCCTTCTCTACCCCCCTGCCTAACCCTGCGGACACTCGGGACGGGATTAAAGATGCGCCGGACATCTGAAAGCACTTGCAATCAGGGATTTAAAACACTCTAGGGTCGCTAAAAGCGGTCGGTAATAAGAAAAACAAATTAAATAAAACACCGCCCGAAATGAATTCTAATAAAGCACGGTTAGTTGCGTCATATTTAATTCATTTCGTTACCGAACTGTTCACCTCGTCTTTTTGGTGTTTTAGAAATTCTTCTTCTTTTTGAGTTGTTCATTCAGCTCCATTTATTATTATTTTTTTGCTTATTAATGACATTCTGGTTTTCTCTGTGTACATAAATTAACTTAAACAATGTGTTTGTCAGTGAGGTTTAGATTAAATACAATAATTTATCAATTTCACGGTTAATACTTAACTAGTTTCAATACATCGTATCATTAATTACGACCATTGGTAATTTTTTTATAACAGTATTAAATTGATGCGTGTTTCAAGGTAAAACATCAGTTAAATAAAAATTAACTTAGCACAGAGAGCAAATAATACATAGATATGCCCTAACACGCAAGGGGAAGAAACCAAAATAAGGGGGGTGAGGGGCGAGCTAGGCGTGCCGCTAATTTAAGTAAAACAGCAAATAAGTAAAAAGGTTAGAGTATTTAGTTTGACCCCATTTATAAAGTTGTTTACCGCCGTCAAAATCACGCGAAACATGCGTGGGCAGCAGTGAACTAGGCTGCTGCTAAAATGGGTGTTACGTGACCTTTGCCTCCAGCCATCGAAATGGTACTTAGGGCAAACATATTAATTCTAACGCCATTGATTTAGCCCATGTTTAATTCACATTGAATTCAAACTTAAATTATTGTAATTTCTTCAAAAGATTGGTATTCACTTTGTGGGGTCATTATTAAAATATCAATTAAAGGTACTTTGCATTCACCAGAGAAAAAGCATCACTTTCGAAACATGTTGAAATATGTATTTTAATAAAGTGGTGAATGCAAAATACTTTTAATTGATTTATTAAATTATTGTATTGAATTATTTTTGTTAACAGGGTGTAATCTTTATTTACAACCTTTTTATTGATTTTTAGTCCCTGATCTTTAATTTTTGCATTAAAATTCATCGCAGTACATTTTCTTAGCCACCGCAAAGTTCGTTTGATGGTGATTTAAGACTCAGCGTGTCACTTCAAGGATCGGCTTCCTAGAGGTATCTTCCTTCACACTAGGCACGTAAAATAGACGTTTATTTTAATTATTTATACATGAACACATAGTTAGTAAGTACTATGTCTCTAAGTCTATACCTAACAAGGTTGAGTAAGCGCTCCATTCTAAGGGTTTTGCTTGTTAAATGTTATCTTATAATAATGTTATGCCATGAAGTAATAGCTAATTTTTCGTATAAATAATGTTCAATGACCTGAAGTATGTTTGCATAATGTTCTATGAATGATGTCAAATTGCATACATCTTCTTTACCATAAATCATTTGCATTACACGTATAATCATATAGACGAACCTGTCATCTCTAAAACATAATGTAAAGATCTCGGCGTTTTCATAGACAGCAAACTTATATTTAATAAACTAAATGAAAAGAGCCTTCGCCCAACGACAGTTCTCTTATATTGCTCCCAAAATGTTCAACTCATTGAGTACTGATATACTAAGGAAATCGAAATCTGATGATGAAATGAGTCTTTATACCACCAGTGTTCAAAATTCGTTATTTGCGAAAGGAAGGAATTATTTCAAAGAATATCTTAAATCGTAAAATATATGAACTTATTCAATAATATATATATGTTTTTTACATATTTGTAAAAAGCATTAACTTTGTGGCTCGCCATAATTTACAATAAAAAACACATAAATTTGTTGTAGACCACTTTTATTTTATCAAAACTCTACCGGTTTCGGAAGCACCCTTCCTTCATCAGGAGAATATTAAAACTGATGATTTTAATATTCTCCTGATGAAGGAAGGGTGCTTCCGAAACCGGTAGAGTATTTTTTTTAACTAAAATATATGAAAATTATAATTCCTATATACATAAAGGATATGTATACGAATTATGATTTTATTCCTATCTTATTTTATTTGATTTTTCTAAAATGTTTACTAAACATCTATTTTTACCCTTTCTTTCAACATGCAACTTTATATTGTTTTTAAAATACTTCTGTTTCTTTTTCAAATTATGTTATCTTCATTTTTTTAATTCTTTACATGTAGGTAGACAACAATATTATACACAACAAACTTCGACTATCGTAATACGAGCATGTGCCTAGTTTAGTAGTTGAAAATGTAAACTCTGTATCATACTTATAAAATGAATAAATGTAAGTATACGAAAATATATATATATATATATATATATATATATATATATATATATATATATATATATATATATAATATAAATATGCAAATTGATTCAATCGTCTTGGGTCATACAAAATGCTTGGTTTTGTTTTAGGCTTTAGCAAAGTGCTCAGGAATCCGCGAACAATCAAAATGTTATATTTTTCACTAGTAAGACGTCTACTGAAATATGTCTCACTAATTTGGAATCCTCAATATAAAGTGTACATTGAGAGTATAGAATGCATTCAAAATTAATTTATAAAATATTTCACCTTCAAATTCAACAATAACTTTCAATGTACCTTTCAATCTTTGCAACAAAGGCGAACGGTAGCTGATTTAACATTTTTACATAGAATTATAAATGATAATATCGAGTGTACCGAGCTTCAGTCTCTAATTAATTTCAACATACCTCTGAGACGAGAGATGGAAAGACTGATAGGGATATTGAAAGAAGGGTGAATGCAGGAAACTCCATTAACGGAGGACTGAATGCGGTTGGCGCAAACAAAAAGTTGTCCAAGGAAGCGAAGCTAGCAGTCCACAATGGAGTGCTGATACCAACCTTGATGTATGGCAGTGAGGCATGGAACTGGCAGAGGAAGGATGAAAGTAGACTGAATGTTGTAGAAATGAGATCTCTGAGACGAATGTGTGGTAAAACCATGTATGATCGAGTGAAAAATGTTGAGATTCGTAAAGAATGCAAGGCTGATGTAAGCGTAATGAGTAAGATTAAGAAAGGGGCGATTAGGTGGTTTGGACATATAGAGCGAATGAACGAAGAAAGGAGTGTATAGAGAATATATGACGCGAATGGAAGAAGAATCTAGGGACGTCCGAGGAAGACATGGCACGATCAAATGATCAAATGAAGTGAATCAAATACTTGAGTCGGACTATGTCAGAAGTCGGAATAACAAGAGAATGTACGAGACGTTGTATGAATGTGGATGAAGCAAAAAGAAGTGTATGCCAAGATCGAGTCGTTTGGATGTCCGTCCTCTCTGCCTACCCCTGCGCAGAAACGTGATGGTTAGTTAGTTAGATTATTTGATTAATTTTGATAGCATCCTTTGACGTGATGTTTCGCAAAAAAGATCCATTATATGATAAGTGATTATTTTTTGTCGTATCGAATTTTAGAATTAACAGAAATAATCAGATCGTTTTTTTTGTTTATTAATTCATATTTTGATTTTTATAAAATTGTGGTGAGGATCGACTACATCGGTTTTATATATTTTTTTGGCGTATTCTCAAAATTTATAATAGAATGGACAATGGACACAGTTATTGCTCAAATTATTCTATTAAAAAAAAAATTCAATAGAATAATTTGAGCAATATACAATATTTATTATTAAGTGAAATATGGTTCCGTTTGGACTTCTGAAGTCGAAAATTTAATGCGAATATGATTTTAAATTACCAAGGTCAATAGTTCAATATGGTAGCATTTCCCTTCTTTAAGGTAGATGATGTGCCAAGTGTAGAGAAGAGTTATTTTATTTGCTTAGATGGTATCATATCTACACTGCGAGGCTGTCCAACACGTTGGCTCAAGGGGGAGGGGGAAGTCTTTATTACCCCAAAAGTCAAACAAGCTACAAGTGAATGCAGTTAATGTAAACAAACGCTTGCTTGGTAGTGATTATTAAATCTTGTATTATTTGATGATTTCGTGATCGAGTGTGAAAGACTAATTAAATAACCATCACACCTTTTCCCCGCAGGGGTAGGCAAAGCGAACGAACCGCCAAACAACTCGGTATTGGGAAACACTCCTTACTTCATTCACATTCATACATCTTGTCATACATACTCTTCTGTTTTTCTGACTCTTGACATGGCCCGACTCAAGTATTTTGTTCACTTGATCTTGCCATGTCTTTCTCGGGCGTCCCCGGCTTCTTCTTCCAAACACATTAGCGTCATACTCTCCTAACACTCCTTGCTCTGTTCATCCGCACTTCATGCCCAAACCATCTAAACGTCCCTTTATTTTTACGTTCACATCAAACACCACCATTCAGAATAGAAATATTGTTTTAACCGAGTTTAGTGACTAGATTTGAAGAGCCAGATACTTCTCAATCTCCCTCTAACCCTTCCTCATCATCTCCCCACTCCCTACAGCCTCACAACATACCACAATTTATTGGCGATGCCATAGTCCCACTGGCTTCGGGCATTTGAAATTTTTACAGGGTAATAAAAAAATAATTTGAAAGTTCGCATTGCCAATAAGCATTACCCAACAATGCGTGATAAACATGCAACAATATGTCCGTGACCAGCGCGACGATTAGTGCGGAGTTATGACAGCGCGTCCTTTAATTTAAAGTGCGAGTCGGACGCTGTCGCCGCGCGCCCTGTAATTTATATATAGGAAGTCCACGGGCGACGGAGGACGAACCACGGCCGCGTCTTGCTTGCGGTGTCGTCGCGTGGCCGACAGCGACCGCACGGAGACGGTGCGACAGCGCGTTGGCCGCGATCGCTATCATCTCCTCGTTCGCATAGATCAGAGATGCCCCGACGGTTAAACAAACCATATCCACCTCAACTTTTGCATATTTCAAATTCAAATGGATAAGGATGCGGTTATTTTTACATATTTCACAAGAACTTTGAATCCTCAAGCTCCAGGATGTACACTGTACAGTATGAAAAGCATTTTCGCATCTTCCGTATCTTAATTTTAAAGCTTTTAATTTATTCGGATGGATTCCAAATATATTTTTACGCCTTCATCTTTGACTTTGAAAAAAATATATCGCTATATAATAGCAAAATGGGAAGGTACGCAATATTTTATAGTTATAGTTTAAAAAAATATATTAATAGATACAGATAGTTGTCTTAGAATAGATAAAAAATCAAGAAGTACACAAGTATCTGTTTCGCTAGAATGTCTCAGATTTCTTCTATCCGGATAGTGCATCTTGTATGTCTCCCGACACTCGTTTCTCCGTACCCCCACTCATCATGTCTAAACCATTTTACGAGTAATCCATTTTTCTTAATTTTTGTGCTTTACTATTTATTACATCGGCCTTTCATTCTTAACGGTCAGCACCCAAAAATACACACTTTGCAGTTTGCTAACTGAAAAAATGCTGTTAACGTTTTATCTGTAAATTATATACGGGTAATTAGGCAAATGTATAAGGTTTCACAAGACAATAATCTCCAAACTGTAATCTTTTATTTTTTCATATGAAGCGGTAACTTGGTGATGTGACATTATAATTTAAAAAATAAAACAATAACTTTGTTTTACATCACTTTTATTTATACTTTAGCCGACCGGGTTTCGCTACTACCGTAGCTTCTTCAGGGCTTCTATGTAGGCAAAACGTCGCGTAATGTTAATATCCGTGTAAAAGAACACTTAAGATGTCTAAATAATAATGGTTTCTCCGAATTTGCTAACCATCTCTTAGAAACAGACCACACATTCGATAAAAATACAAGCACTAGTTTACTGCACAAAAATGTAACCGGCATTCGACTAGATAACTTAGAAGCATTAGAAATAAGGAAAGCCAAAAACACTAATAGTAGACTCATAAATAATCATATAAATTTAAATAAAAGTCCAATCCTTAAATTATTCCCAATAAACAAAGTACATTCCCTTCCCGGTCAGCAGGTACCTGCTGATCTCCCACCCTTGGCCCTTCACTAGCCTGTTTGTATCAATCTATAACACATGTGCATCTTAGTTCATAGTTTAGTTGTATACTGCCCAGAAGAAGCTACGGTAGTAGCGATACCCGGTCGGCTAAAGTATAAATAAAAGTGATGTAAAACAAAGTTATTGTTTTATTTTTTAAATTGTAATCTTTTAAATTCTGTATGAACATATGTACTAGAATTTCAGGTAAAACGCTCAAAATTGCTTTCACTGGTTTTCAAACTACACATATTGTCACAGTTTGAGGTTTTTGAAATCTTATACATTTCCCTAACTACCCGTATAGAATATACAGATCAATCATTTTTGGTATTGCTTGAGTTATCAACCTGCAAAGTGATGTTTAGGTCCATTTTTTAGTGCTGTCCTTTAACGTTATTTTTCTTATTTAAGAAAATAATATTCAATGGCTTTCGCCGGTTTAAAGAAATCAACTCTTTTTGTAATAGGTACAGTGAATTTGTGTTTGTCGTCGATTTGCAAGATTCCGAGTTCTTTGGTGACCAATACCTTTTCTCTAATTATGTCAATAATTTAATAGCTGCATTCGCTACCCCGTAGTATCCACGCCTTTCTCCTGCCCATTTGCCAGTTGTGCAGGCCGTATGCACATTGCACATCGCCTCATGCAGTTCAGCATAACTTATTCCCGAGAAAAGTCCGACGGGCGCCGAATGACGTTTGTATTGTGAACACGTGTTTCTCTGATACACATTGCCGGTCTTCCCGTCTCTGCGATGTGAATGCAATTTAATTCCATGGGATTAGATTACTAATTGTTACCACCCTAGATATTGAGGCGCCATGACTATTGAATAAATCATCATCACATCCTCAAGATAACATCATCTTGTAATTTGTCGGGGATTGTTCGGTGCTGTTTACAATACTAATGATCTTAGTCAAATACATTGTTTAATTTGAACTGTTCTTATAGATATTAGACGTTTTACTTTGTGTTTAGAAGAGGAGTGCATCAAGGAAAAAATATTGACAAGTGTGTTTTATTGGTATTTATACTTTATATTTTGACAGGTTTTCTTTTCTTTTTTTACATAAATTTTTTTTACACATTTTCACAAGTTTTTTACACTTTGTATTTTTACAATTTTTGTACTCTCTATTTTCACAAGTTTTTACACTTTGTATTTTTACAGTTTTTATACTCTATATTTTTACAAGTTTTCATGCTTTATATCTTTATGAGTTTTTATACTTTACATTTTTACAAATTTTCATATCTTATATTTTTACAAGTTTTTATACTTTATATCTCTTAAAGTTTCTATACTTTATATTTCTTAGAGTTTTTATACTATATTTTTACAAGTTGTCATACTATATATTTTTATATGTTTTTATAATTTTTATGCTCCATCCGTTTTTATACTTTACTCTGCATTTACATTTTATAATTTTTAATACTTTACACTTTTTTATCGGTACTTATTCATTTTTTTTACTTTTTGTTTTTGTTTCTTTGTTATTGTTGTATTTACTCCTTTTTTACCTTTATGTTAATGGCACATATTGTGCAGTATATATAAATTAT
This sequence comes from Halesus radiatus, assembly GCA_022606495.2. NCBI lineage: Eukaryota > Metazoa > Arthropoda > Insecta > Trichoptera > Limnephilidae > Halesus > Halesus radiatus. The sequence goes on along the minus strand of JAHDVE020010804.1, from coordinate 15,481 downwards.
TAATTAAATACATAAATATTTATAACGTATGCTATTCGTTACATTAATTCAGGAGAAAGGTAGAATAAGTACTATAAATGAGCGGAACAAATAAGTAAAGTTAGTCAAACATCGATTTTCGAGGCGGGTACGGGTAACGCCGTCCCGGGAATCATGGATAATCAACACCTCTATCATAGATCACCCCAAGTGGTTCGCTATGGTATATGAGTTAGTAGGGTGCCTCTCAAGTCTGGGCGGCGGATTCGTCTGCCGAATAACTGCGTGGCGGGCCGGATCGAGAAAGTCCGGTTGAGGGAGACCCTCTGACCTCTCCTGCCGGACTCTCTCGACCCATCACCTTGCACCGGAATTTTGAGGGATGGATTAATACGTCCTTCACGCCTAGACACACTGATCTCAGATTCCTACCCATCCCTCATACTTTTTTCCTTCTCAGAACTTCCTCTCATTCCTATCCCTATAAAGACCCTCCACACAGCATCCCCAAAGATGACACAGGCCTCGAAGGAAATTATTCTGGTCTAAGGCCTCCTGTGTGTTTAGTGTAAAAATAAGTTTTTTTGTGATTATTTTACAATGGAATTACTCTACTACTAATTGAAGGATGAAAAAAAATTTAGAACGAATGCAATTAATATATAGCTTTGCAGGATAAGGGGATGCGGAAGTGTCAAAACAATTTAATAAGTAGTAAAGGGTTCCATTATTACTTGTCAGTCATATAAGTCATGCCTTTCATGTGTTTTAATGTAATTAGGAATTCCCTATTCCACAAATTTTATCTTCTGCATTTTATCATTGCATAAAGGTGGTGCAAGAAGCTCCCAGGAACATGGCCACACAATAATTCAATTGCCCTGTCATCTGGATTATTTCACTGCTAGAAAAGGAATTATTACTCATGCCTAACTTTGTGTTTTTTTTTACTCTCCATACAGATCTGTGCGATATCACACTACGCTTTTCAGCATTGTACTTTATTTTATTTTTTGTCGTTTCAAGCGCTAAGGACAAATGACATATAACATCGAGTTTACGATAGGTAGAAATTATAAATAGAGAAAATAGGTACAGCAATTTATTCTATAAATAGAAACAGGACTCTGCACTCTCCAGTCCGCATGCATCAGCACTCTAACGATGACACTAATTCACGGGAGACTTCACTTATCGCGGAGCCGCTGATCTAAATTAGAGATTTTATCTGAAGATGACTGACTGTAATGCGGGAATTTAGTCAACAAAGCAACCAGGAAAATTTTGCCGTTTACTTGTGTAGCAACCGACTACTTCAAAAGGATCTTTTCAGACTTGGCTGTATGTACGAATGTCATGAGAATGACAAGTTAACATAACGTACACACTTAAGAGGAACGGCTGCGCTGCCTGTTTCATACAAAACTTAATTTTGGATTTGAGGCCAAAATACTCACTTCAACTGTTTAGCAAATATCTAATACGGATTGGAAGTATTTAAAATGTTTTTTTTTTAAACTTTCAAAATAAAGGACATTAAATAAATTGAATTTTTGAGGCAACTTTAATAATTATTTGGGGGCCAATGGTGAAATAAAAAAAGTTTTATCCCATTTACCATGAAAATATGAAGATATATAAAAAAATAAAAGACGTATTAAAATAACCACCTTGGCGGACTTAAAATTGTATTTAAAATGCACAATTGAACAATTTTGTTGCTGAAACGTTGTTGAAAAGCTGCTCAGTTAAACGCTGACCTAGGACAGCCATATTCATTAGATAACCAACACCTCTGCCATAAGTCACCCCAAGTGGTTCGCTACGGTTGGTGACTTAGTAGGGGTGCCCGTTCTCATGGGGTGAAGTTTGTCTAGGTCTTACCGGCGGATGCGTCTGCTCACCAGGCCGTCTTGCACCTCAGTGGGAGAGATGAATTAATGCGTCCGTCACTCCTGGACGTACTGACCCGCAGATTTCTACCCACCCCTCATATCTTTTCGTTCACAGAACTTATTCTCCCTCCTTTCCTTAAAAATATCATCCACACAGCATCCCCAAAGATGACATAGGTTCCGAGGGAAATTATTTTCCTTGGGGCCTCGTGTGTGGAGTTAATTCAAAAAAATATAGGCACGTTAAGATTAATGGACGCTGGAAATATTTGATCAACGGCTATGGCAAGGACCATTAATAAGTAAAGTTTGTAGGTTATTTTCAAAATGGAAGCGTACGTTCGAGTAACATATCAATTTTCTGAAATTCCTATTGTTTCGATTAACGGGGAGAGGGACGTCGGAGAGTTATTATTTATTAATTCAAAATAATGATAATATTATTTTGCAATACGATAAACATGGTGTTTGTAAAGAGAAAAATATTTGTTACGTTTTTTTTTATTTGCATGGGCTTAGCATTTATCAAAATATAATCAGAAATATTACACATTTCTGACCGTTCTACGCATGTTTTACAAAAACATTTAAAAAGTTGAATATCCTTAAAAAATGCTGTGAAGGTTTTTCTGTGACTTGTCGATTTGATAAATTAATAAAAAAACAACAGTGTATAGTTGAATTTTTTCATGAACACTACGTAACTTTAATGTTTTTTTTTGTAATGCGGATTTCAAATCTTTGGTTATATTTATTTACAAAACGCAACGATAAAGGATTAAAAATACTTTTCTCCGCTTTAAAAATCATATTCGTATTTTAAATATTTTGTAAAACTTACAATGGGACGTTCAGAAAAAGTATTATTTCTGGTTATATTTTGATAAATGCTATGTAAATTTATAAAATATTTTATAAATATTTTTCTATTTAAAAACATTATGTTTATCGTATTACGTAATAATACTATCATTATTTTGAATTAATAAACAATAACTCTCCGACGTCCCTCTCGCCCTTAATAAGTAAAGTTTGTAGGTTATTTTCAAAATGGAAGCGTACGTTCGAGTAACAGATCAATTTTCTGAAATTCCAATTGTTTCGATTAAATGATGACCTTGCGTCTTAATACGCGCTGACCCGTATTATAAATAATGTATGAAAATACCAGGGGGTTAGTTGAAGTTTGCCGGTTTTATTCATAGATGTCGCTAGAGATATGTATACATTTCTATGATTTGGCAGCTATGTCATATTTTTCTATGGACATTAACCTTCAAAAATACACAAGTTACATTCTGCCAAAATAATAGTGTCATAGTTGGTTACCTCAGTGAATATGTCGAGTTTCGTTCCAACTAAGTCGCATTTGCGGCATTCGTTGCTTTTCTTATTTCATCAAAAGAAAAAAGTAGTTGAAGCTCATCGGTTGCTGGTGGAAACTTATGGTGAACATGCTCCAGTGATTAGAAGATGTGAGACATGGTTTCGTCAATTTAAAAGTGGAGATTTCGATTTAACAGACAATGTACATCCTGGTGCAACGAAAAAGTTCTAAGACGAGGAATTACAGGCGTTATTGGATGAAGACCCAACCCAATCGCAACAACAATTGGCTCAAACACTTAATGTGACCTGAGGAGCAATTTGTCAATGTTTAAAAGCCATGGGAAAGATCCAAAAGTATGGAAAATGGGTACCACACCAAATGAACGAGAGACAAATCGAAAAAACCGCCAAACCGCCTCATACAGCTAAAGTAGTGAAGAACACCCTCAAAGCATTGAATTGGGAAATATTATCGCACCCGCCGTACTCTCCAGACCTTCCGACCGACTATCACCTTTTCGCATCGATGGGACACTCGCAGAGCAGCGCTTCGCCAATTTTGAAAAAGTCGAAAAATGGCTCGTCGAATGGTTTGCAAGGTTCGAAAGAGAATTTTTTTTTTGGAATGGTATCCATGATTTGCCTCAAAGATGGGCAAAATGTATAGAATCCGATTGTCAATAAATTTTTGAGATTCCCTTGAGAATTAAGCGTTTTCTTTATTGAAAAAAAAACCGGCAAACTTCAACTAACACTCCTGGTAAATGTAATGCTTTCTCTCGTATCTATTCATAGTGTTTACTTTATTTCAAACTCAGCTGGTATAACGGCTTGTTTGATAAATTGCGTATTCATCGCATACTGTAACAAATTAATGTGCTCATTTAATCGTGCGGCGCCTAGGATATGTAATAACCTGCAGATTTATTATTTCCGCTATAATATTATAATTCCAACCTCTTTAAGGCTCGGATTTGCAACATTTACTTTTCAGGTGACCGTCAACGGAACGGGTAACTCTTGGCGAGATGCTCTAAACTTCGAAACCAAATTTGCCTCGATAAAGCTCTTCAATATGACCGAATACTTTAAATTCTATTCGTTATAATTATTAAAAAAAGTCATTATTTTCCTTAGCATGAAAAATACGGAATTCGTAACTTATGAAATGAAAATGTAACCATCGATGAATTGACCCGTGGTACTCATTTAACGCCAGTTTTATAAACTAACCATGAAATTTCTGTTATATAACCAACCGTTTCGTTAACGGACCGTTATCCATCCGTTTTTTTATCTCGAATAATTGACATTCGCTTGTCACCACTTTCACTGCTCGATAAGAAATCAATTTCACAAATGCAAATTATATTTCGTCTTTTTTATTAAAATAGTGGATGGTTTCAAATAAGCGATCGTCGGGCAATAACTGACAGATGTCAAACGACCGGTAATCTGACAAATGTTTATAAAATGGCGAAATCGGGCGGTAGACCAAGAAAGACCTCCGATGTTACAACGGAGCTATCAGTGGTATGCATCGATGTAATATGGTGGCCCGTCTTTATATACTTTTACACTTCGCATGTACAAGTATATTGCATCAAGAAAAAAATCTATACAGGGTATCCAGGGGTAATATAATCAGTAACTTCGGGAGATGATTCTACATGATGGCAGAAGAAAAAAATGTTTAGTTAGAAGTAAAATATCCTTTTTCTAAATAATTTTTTTTTTCCTATACAAAAATTGTTTTTCCATTTGTAGAATATTTATTTTCCATACAAAAATTTATACTATTTTACCCGAAAACTGCCATTAAACGTTGGAATTTGTGGTAGTGGGGGTAAGCGGTTGCAGCGGTGGGGGGTCAAGGAGCCAGTGGGTCCCCCTTCCCCCCGCGGGTCGGCGGTCAGGGGCCGCGGCTCCGTTAGGCGGCCGGACCCATATATGGTAAAGACCTCAAACAATGCCAGGCTGCGCCAATGCAATGGACAACATTTTCATTACCAATAAATGTCAATTTTATCGATGCAACAAGTTCAATGTGAATACGGCGATTGAACACGTAAGTGCATTATTTCACAGGGCCTGCGAATGTAGAAAGGCTTTGCGGTTGCAGTTAGATTTATCGTTTAAAAAAATCTTATTTCCATTATACGATTTTTTCGGTAACGAATTTGCCCACTGAAGAGATGAACTGATAGATGTGTGTTGTGATCTTGTCCGTATGTCCGAAGTAAGCTTAATTTTTCCTTATTTTTCGTGAAACAGATTAAATCATCGAAAGTAATTCCTTAACACTGTTTCCCAAACTTCTAAGAGTTTGAAAACGTAATAATCATTAGAATCGGTAGAATATTTTCAAGATGGAAAACTCGAGTAGGTACCTACTTAAGAATTTTATGATTTATATATATTTTGAAAAAATAAACGTTTGGAATGAAATAAAATATTCAAATGAATGTTTCTCTATTTGGAGTTCTTTACTTTCGCGGTCAAATCCGTTATGGAACCCTAATAACAAGCGAAAATTCACAACTTCATTACTTTATTAAAAAAAAAAATCCCGAGCAAGGTCGGTAAACATCAGCTAGTATAATAAATAAAAATAAAAACATGGATGCCAACAATAAATCTTATGTATAATAATATTTCCTAATTATCTAATACAAATAGTTTCTTTCAGCTATCTAAGTTTTCAATATATTTATTTGAGATTAAGGTATTTTTTCCTGCATGATTTTACTGACTTGTGTTATGGTCTATAATTGATCTTGGCTTGAACATGTTTAGAAGTAACGAACTATATTTTACTGACTTGTATTATGATCTATAATTGATCTTGGCTTGAACATGTTTAGAAGTAACGAACTATATTTTACTGACTTGTATTATGGTCTATAATTGATCTTGGCTTGAACATGTTTAGAAGTAACGAACTATATTTTACTGACTTGTATTATGGTCTATAATTGATCTTGGCTTGAACGTGTTTAGAAGTAACGAACTATATTTTACTGACTTGTAATTATGGTCTATAATTGATCTTGGCTTGAACATGTTTAGAAGTAACGAACTATATTTTACTGACTTGTATTATGATCTATAATTGATCTTGGCTTGAACATGTTTAGAAGTAACGAACTATATTTTACTGACTTGTATTATGGTCTATAATTGATCTTGGCTTGAACATGTTTAGAAGTAACGAACTATATTTTACTGACTTGTATTATGGTCTATAATTGATCTTGGCTTGAACATGTTTAGAAGTAACGAACTATATTTTACTGACTTGTATTATGGTCTATAATTGATCTTGGCTTGAACATGTTTAGAAGTAACGAACTATATTTTACTGACTTGTATTATGGTCTATAATTGATCTTGGCTTGAACGTGTTTAGAAGTAACGAACTATATTTTACTGACTTGTAATTATGGTCTATAATTGATCTTGGCTTGAACATGTTTAGAAGTAACGAACTATATTTTACTGACTTGTATTATGGTCTATAATTGATCTTGGCTTGAACGTGTTTAGAAGTAACGAACTATATTTTACTGACTTGTATTATGGTCTATAATTGATCTTGGCTTGAACATATCTAGAATTAACGAACTATATTTTACTGATTTGTATTATGGTCTATTCGTTTATTACTTGTCCAAAGAAGCGAAGCTAGCAGTCCACAATGGAGTGGTGATACCAATCCTGATGTATGGCAGTGAGGCATGGAATTGGCAGCGGAAGGATGAAAGTAAACTGAATGCCGTAGAAATGAGATCTATGAGGCGAATGTGTGGTAAAACCATCTATGATCGTGTGAAAAATATTGAGATTCGTAAATAATGCAAGACTGATGTAAGCGTAATGAGTAAGATTAAGAAAGGGACGCTTCGATGGTTTGGGTATGTAGAGCGAATGAACGAAGAAAGGAGTGTAAGAAGAATTTATGATGTGAATGGAAGAAGGAAGACATGACGCGATCAAGTGAATCAAATACTTGAGTCGGGCCACGTCAGAAGTCGGAATAATAGAAGAGAATGTTTGAGACGATGTATGAATGAAGCAAGAAGTGTATGCCAAGATTGAGTTGTTTGGAGGTCCGTCCTCTCTGCCTACCCCTGTGGGGAAACGGCGTGACGGTTAGTTAGTTTACTAAATTAGGATTTGGATTATTAGAATTTTTAAACTGACGATATCAGTTCTCTTTAATATCGGTGTAGATTTACATTTCGGTAGAGATTATCGGTGACTTCAGTGTTCTATTACATATTTTTTTAATCACCTTTATTATGGCCTTTTAATGTGTTCGCTACATTTTTATTTCTGAACTGTGTAAGACGCAAGCCAATGGAAGGGCACTGTTCCTTGCCTGGTTAATAGCATTGTAATGAATTATTGTGGCTATAAGGGCTAAGGGCAAAAATAAAGCGAGTATTACGATCGTATATTTTATATTGCTGGAATTATCAAGTTGAATGTGTTGAGCTCTACTGCTTTAAAGCCAATAAAAGCCTATTGAGAGACTTTGAAATTGAGCCCCTGGAGTTAATGTTCACGTGAGCCAACCCTGATTTTTTTTTTATATGTATTTTTTTGTGAATACTCCTAACTGTTCCCAGCTGTCCAGTGGGACTATAGCATTCCCAAATGGGGTATTTTTTGAGGCTGTAGGGAGTTGGGAGGGGAAGGAATAGGGAAGTACCTGGCTATTTAGATCTAGTTACTAAACGAGGTATAAGGAATTTCAAGTAACGTTTCGGTTCTGAATGGTGGTCTTCCACCAGGGTGATACAGCGAGTATCTACCGCTCTGCTGAATAAGTTCAGTATTGTTCTTGTGAGAGACCTTTCACAATATAAGCGTTGTTTAAAATAGCTTTAGCTCCGTTTAAGTTGCCTACATCCTTCAGAACCCCCCGTTTTTTCAATATTCTCCTTTATCCTCAAAACATTCTTCACAGAGTGTTGCCAAGGTATTTTAGGAATCAACGTATTAATTTATTAATTTCGTACATTTATGTAGCATATAACATAATAGAAAGTACATAATATTGTATAATAACAATTAAGAATTTAAACAGCCGAAAATATTTAAAATGTGTTCAAGTGCTATTATGTCTTGTCAAGTCAATATTAGTTCCCATCTAGGCAGATTGCCTGTTCTAAGGAACCAAATGCTCCAGTTTTGCAATTACTGTTTTATCTATCTACTAAGTTTGTTATGAATAATAGGTATGAATAAATTTAAGCGACTGTTTTTTAGATTGCCCTCTATCCAAGCCAACTAGCCATTTGGTTATTATTGTACCGATGTTTGACGTTTTGCAGGTTTTAATGTTTGTTTCTCTTATTATACATTTTCGGTCCCGGATATTGATATTTTGCCATCTTGCTTCTCGGGACAAAGGGATCCTTTCTTGTGTCACTTCTTGTAACATGTTTATGATCGATTTTGTAGGTTTTTGTTTACGTGGATAGTAACCCTTTTTATGTAGTTTTGACGAATATATTTGCGAACTGTGTATTTATGGATTCCTATAAGTTGAGTGTTTTTATATTTAATATAACGAATTAATCAAAGGAGCGGGTGTTAGGGAGTGTCATTAATGAAGCGACTCATCATGGTTAACAAGAGTTGATTTATTTATATAAAGGTTCTAAAAGCTTATGATCAAATTTACACAATATAAATAAGAACACGAGATAACAAGAATATGTATTGAACACGGAACAAAGGGAGATACTCTAATCTAGTCGAACAACAGGAAGAGAATAATGTTATCAGGGAAAACCAGCTACTATATAGGAAATGTAGATGTCACTACTGTCGCCGTCCTCCAGGCGTTGACGGCTCTCGAAACAGTCAATCTTAGTGACCAGTTCAGCAGGTAGAAGCAAGTAGATACGGTATCACTGGCTCCGGGCGAATCAAAATAACGTTAAAATAATCTTTAAAAATCATCAAAATCGTTAGTATGCAATTTATTTGATTCTTCAAGAAGTATTAATCAGTTTCGTAATGATCCGTAGTTTGTAAAAGGTTCGTTATGGCTAACATAGTAGCGATGGTTCATGACTCATTTTGTTAAGACCGAGAGTCAAGGTACCAGCTCAACATGTTCGTACGATTCAAAAGTACGATCTCAATTGAACGACGGCTCTTTTAAGAGCCGGCACATATTAAGGGGTAAATATAAAACAAAAATAAATAAAATACTTCGCATCCGGACTAGATATTCACTAAACATTTAATTAAAAAAGTAGATCATTCCGTTTGGATGGTTATTTTGGTCTTCAATCCAAAATTCAGTTTTGTATGAAACAGGCACCGCAGCCGTTCCCCTTAAGAGCCGACTCTCACTTCATGAGCTCATACCCCAGTTCATACGACTCCCAACTCCTACGGCTCCCAGCTACTACGGCTCCCAGCTCCCAGCGTATAGGTGTAGGTACAAAATGTCCAGATGCCAGACTGTCAGATGCCGTTCACATACATGTCTACACACGTGCAAATGCGGTAATTATTCCTTATATCTCTACTCACGAATCTGTGAACACTTGAAAACAACTGCTTTAAGGTGGGTCATGTCGCCAAATATCAATTGCAAGTCCCAGGGTCGTGGGCATAATTTAGCCTTGTAGAAATTAGACACGTATATGATGATTTTATATAAACAAGTTAGAACATTATTAATCAGTGAGAAATAGCTAGGATGCCGGCAAGGTTCTCCAGATATCGGATATTGTTTTAATATTACTGTCTGTATCTGTATTTTCTTCTTAATTAATAAAACAAAAAAAACATTAAAACAAAAACAAAACAAAGGACTTTATTTAAAGATGCGTCATCTTAGAAATTCGTGAGAATACTATCGAACATCTGAGATATGTTTATCTTTTTAGATAAATAAACAATCTTTCTCAAGTCGCTCCGAGGTTTGTCAAAAAGAGTCACAGTTCAATTGTGCCGTGGTACGGTTTACCAGGTATCGTACGCTCAGAACAAATGAACGGCTCGTTCTTGAACGACTCATCGCTATAATATAGATCTCCGCATAACATTAGTAGATAGTAAAGATCAGTTAATTGAGTTTTGCGATGATCTGGAATATATGTGGATCGTGCTTTCCCCGAGCTAGGAGATAAGCAATAAGCGATGTGCCGGCGCTCACAATACTGTTATTATTAACCTACATTTATCCTCTCTAGGTCTCTAAGGTCTAGTTTCCTCTCCGCTCGATACGAGCTCTTCTATTATCTTGGATACAATATGCTTTATAAGGAAGATGTTACTTTGTAACGCAATGCAAAGGGTGGACGAAAGAGAAATAAATTAGGAGTCTTCAATCTTTTTTCTAAAAATAGTTTCTTATTGAAAAATTACGTCTTCTCTTCTGACAAATTAATATTTAATGGCTCCATTGCTCACGATGAGGTTGTCAGCTGAAAAATAGTTGTTTTGACCTAGAAATTCCATATAAGAAATCTGAAAATTTCTCGATGCCGGAGCTTACCGTTCAATAGTTTTTTTAGTAGGTCACACAGTCTCAGTTTCCATTTTATAAGGTGCGAATAAAAACAACGACAACAGGGTTAATTATTTGTTATTGTGTTTAATTCTTTGAACTCTATTTCATTTTTTTTCAATTTATAGTAATTCAACTTTAATAATGTTATTATCAAGTATTGCAAGTATTTTATTTTTTAGACACAGTTTCAAAATGGCTATGAACGCCAAAACAGCTGTCGCAATAATAATAAAAAAAAACTAATATGCTCGCAGAACTTAATAATTACATTATTAAATTTGATTTCCTTTTAATAAAAAAAACACGGTTATTTATTTTAACACTAGAAACATTTTTTTTGCCTTAGCTATATGCTATATATAGCTTTTTACAAAAAATGACGAATTTTTAAAACGAGGTGTTTTTTGTTGGTTTACATCAAATCTTTTGTAGATTTCAACAACAGTTTGGTTCTTTCACGTCTTGCAACGAATGCTGCCTGGAAAATGTTCGATTTCACCCTCGGCGATATGTAATTGGAACTCTCGATCTGCCGATAACTCCGCGAGGATATCTGCAGCTTTTTTAAGGTCGACAGTCAGTAGATAGTACCTACCTATGCAGATTGCATACACCGTGGGAAATGCGCAATAAATGGTGATCGTGATTACTGGAGGAGGGCTTCCGTTCGACATGATTATACGCGGAATTTATTGTAGGAACTAGATGCTGAACTTGAAGAGGGGCGAGGGCGATGGGAAGAGGAGGGGTCCTGACGTGAGAATCGGAAGAATATCACTATAGGATAAATTCAGAGAGCTTTCGTGCATCGAAACGACTTATTACCTACTTACGTTTTAATATATGATCTATTTTATGGCCGCTTTTAGCAAGCAAACGAAGGGTTTACATTTCGGTTTAAATAATGTACCATTTCGGTGTTATCAACGCGGTCGAGTGTTTTTTTTGCTTAGCGGCACGCTTAAGAGGAACGGCTGCGCTGCTTGTTTCACACAAAACTTAATTTTGGTTTTGAGGCCGAAATACTCACCTAAACCTAATGATATAATTTTTTTTAATTAAAGGTTTAGTAAATATCTAGTACGGATGACAAGTATTTTTATTTATTTTTGTTTTGCCTTATGGCCATTAAAGGAATTGATTTTTCGCGATTTTAGAGGCATCTATAACAATTATGTAGGGTGATTTAAAAAAAAGTTTTACGCATCTGCTTAAAATATAATGAAACTTAAAATTAATAATAAAATCAAAAAAAAAATTAAAATAAGCATTGTGTCGGACTTTTAATTAAATTAAAAACGACCAATTTACGTTTTTTTTTTTTTTTTTATTGTATAATATTAATTATATACAGTGAGAACTTATACCCGCTAAGCCACTGCAAGTAGCTTGTCAGCAGGAGTTTATTTCAACAATATAATATAATACAACAATAAATTACAATCATCATACAAATGTAGGGCAAAAATTATTATATTTAGGCGCATGCATCTTGTCCTGTACATAAGTTGAGAAAAAAAAAAAATTAAAGAGAAAAAATAATGGTAAAGGCATTACAGATTTGTTATTGAGATACTAGAGTCCAATCTTATAACACCGATTTAAATAATATTATAAAAATGTCAATATCATAAAATATATCAAAATTATAAAAGTACCAATATTATAAAAGTATCAATATTATAAAAATATCAATATTATAAAAACATCAATACTTTTAAAAATATCAACATTATAAAACATTCATATTACAAAAATATAACTATTACGTAAATATCAGAAATATCAAAGCATCTGTAAGTATTAAATGAATTAAGAAATAATTTTTTTTTTAAATATACATATATACATAAAACAGCAGTACAGGTTGGTTACAATGAGGATAGACTTAAATATAATAGTAACACCATAACAGTAAGTACACCAGATATCTAGGAGCTATACAACCATGGAGACCGTCATATTTGTTACCATCAATACACAAGGTTACTTTCCAAAAGCCAACACTTTAACATCAGTGAGAATTTCATCATAGGATAATTGTTTTTAAATTCGTACGGCAATTTGTTAAATATAAATGGTACAATGTATTCAAAGGTTCGTTGACCATATTTATTTTGAAATATTGGCACTATCATTCCTATATTTTGTGTGAAACGTGTATTGTGTACATGATCCACCACTGCCTTATACGGACTTTCAGATATATGTTGCAGTAAAATTTTATGCCACAAAATACCACGAACAGGTAATACATTAATTGATTTGTACATGATATCAATGTCTCGCCTTTGCTTAAAAACTGTTTTACTTACTAGCAATTTGACCATGGCATTTTGAATCAGCTGTAAATGTTTTATGTTGGTCTTACAACACATTACATTTCATATTACAATCCACCGTAATACCTAGATACACGTACTTGTTGACTAATTCGATACTTGTACACGCGCAGGGCTGTTTGGTATTATTTTGAATGCAATTAAATGAATGGGATATGATTACAGGTGCCTCGCTGTACCTTGCATGAGGGGATCTTATATGCATCAATTTCGTTTTTTTAGCATTGATTATTAGACCAGAGTCATGTGACCATTTTAATAAACAAATAAAGTCTACCTGTAACAATTTTATTGCAGTATCCAAATTTTCATGGGATATTATAAGTGCTGTATCATCAGCATATACATAATGTTTAACAAACGAGAATATTTTGTTCATAAGTGATACAAAGATAATATAGAGCGTTGGACCTAAAATTGACCCTTGTGGAACTCATGTTTTGACATTTCTTCTTTTACTAAATTTGTCTGATATTTTTACCTGGATTTGGCGGTTGGTTAGGAAGTTTTTGAATAGTTTGAGAAAGTTTCCTCTTACCCCTATTGCCTCCAAAATATTTAACAATTTCATCAGGTCTATAGTATCAAATGCCTTTGAATTGTCTATAAACAGTACCAAAACATGTCTTTTATTATTCAGTTCATTATTTATATAGTTAGAGAAATCCTGAAGTAACATTTCAGTACTTTTTTTTTTGAAAACCCAATTGATTAGGATCTATTAAAGAAAAGCACTCCAAGTATTTGGTTAGTTTTAAAGATATGTATTTTTCAAGAATCTTTTCTAGAGCGGGTAATATACTAATCGGTCTATAGTTTCCTATATCAGTATGTTTCCATTTTTGTAAATAGGTCTGATAATACTACATTTGAGTTCATCTGGTATCACAGCTTGTGTTAAAATTGTGTTGATCAGATGGGTTAATATAGGACCCAAAATATCTATGTGTCTTTTTATGTCAAACATTCGGATATTATCTATGCCAGGGGACTTTGAATTTTGAGAAGTTTGACTATACTCAGTATGTCTGCGAGTGATGCTCGTGGTATATACAAACTTTGCGGTGACTCTATCAGGACAATATTTGACGCCTTAAAATCACATTTATGAACCATTGAGGCTATGTTATCTGAAAAATAATTAACAAATTGGTTTGTTACATTTTCCGCAGATTGATTTTTTTAACATAAACCTACTAATTACATCGTCACAGTTACTCTTTGTCCTACGTCCTAGAATTTTATTTATTTCATCCCATGTTTTTTGATATCTGAAAAATTATTCTTAAATTTATCATTGAAAAAGGTTGTTTTACTTTTTATTATTAATTTAGTAACAAAATTATGAAAAGATTTGTATTGTTTTTCATAAATTGCATTTGTTGGGGAGCTTTTCCACCGCTTAAATAAAGAATCTCGTTTTTTTAATGTGTGATAGAATATCTTCTGTCATCCATTCTTTTATAATCCAAGGTCTTGCATTGGGTTTTACATCTATAAATATTTTACTATTTTCATATACTTCGTTAAACTTGCTTTTTTATTTGACTATATAAATTATTGCAATCATTTGTCTGAAACAAAGCATTCCAGTTATAATTTCTAATTGAAAAATCTATTCGTTTTTGAGATAAAATTGAGACTTTCCGCCCTTTATTTGTAGGCCGTTTATTAGTTTGGAACACAAATTTGCCGCACATAATTTAAAATGTCTACCCGAAAAAGGGTTTTCTTTTAAATGTTTTGTTTTTATATATTTATTTACGTAATCATATTTATATAGCAAATATTATAATTTTTTTTTTAAATATGATAAACCCGCAAATAATTTTCTATGTTGCCTCTAAAATTATGAAAATTGTTTTTTTTTTCATGGCATATACTTCATAATTTAAAACAAAAATAAATAAAATACTTCTCATACATACTACATATTTACTAAACCTTTAATTAATTAAAAAAAAAAAACATCATTTAGTTTGGATGTGTATTTTGGCCTCAAATCCAAAATTAAGTTATGTATTAAACAGACAGCGCAGCCGTTCTTAATTGTTAGTGACATTCTCGGCGGAACTCGCGACCCATTATGTGATGCAGATAGTTTTTCTAATTTTCTAAATGGGTGTTGACGAATTGACTCCAGCAAGATGGGTATTTTGGCCTCAAATCCAAAATTAAGTTATGTATTAAACAGACAGCGCAGCCGTTCTTAATTGTTAGTGACATTCTCGGCGGAACTCGCGACCCATTATGTGATGCAGATAGTTTTTCTAATTTTCTAAATGGGTGTTGACGAATTGACTCCAGCAAGATGGGTATTTTGGCCTCAAATCCAAAATTAAGTTATTTATTAAACAGACAGCGCAGCCGTTCTTAATTGTTAGTGACATTCTCGG